>PITA01002251.1:54635-102771 GCA_004023965.1 Spilogale gracilis | reverse complement strand
GACTTTGGAGGGAGACGCACCAGGTTTCAAGTTTCTGTCTTTGTACTTGTCACGTGTGTGGCCTTAGTCAAGTTGCTTAACCCTCTGACCCTTGATTATTAATTCATTCATAGAATGACAGTAACACCTAACTCACAGGACTGATGTCAGCTTTAAATGAAGTAATTTATGCCAAGTGCTAAAAACGGCGTGTGGCACAAAGCATTACCAAATAGCAACTTTTCGGGACAAAAGTGATTCACATTGATGTGCAAGTTCTCAACCTTTCCCTTCTCAAGCCTCATTAAAATTCTAGCTTCATCCATTCAATTTTTCCTCCTTCCCTACCCTCAGAGCAAGGTCCTGCCTTGCTTTTTTGCATTTTTAAGCTGCAGATTTAGGAAGAGAGGGACTTAAGAGAACAGCAGGTATGCAAGGCACTGGTTAGAACCGGCTAATAAAAAAAAACCTTAAGAGGCTGTTTACCGGTGAGAAGTGCCCAGACACCTGCTTTGGATGAGGGAGGCTAATAGGTTTCCCTGTTGCCCCAGGTGCCCCTATGAATTGTATTTCTAACAAGTTTAAAGTACTGCTGGCCCAGGGACAGACTTTGAAAACCATCCTGCTAGGGCAATGGAGGCATCTTTTTTTATAAAACCCTCCCAGCTGGTCACCTTTCGTTTATTACAGCTGAGGTCAAGGAGCCCATACCGTAAGCCTTTTTGTTGCTCAGTGATATGTTTTTAAAAATATACCTGTTATGTTTTGTAACTGTATGGTGATCAAGAAATACAGTTAATGAACTTGAGTTATTTTAAATCACCATTGCTGTGCTGTATCATTTTGGCTACAACACTTCGTAGAGCCGAACCATAGCCAAGTACCAGCAGGGTTACACAGTCGGATTGAATTTGAAAGGCAAATTCTAAAGGCAAATTCTAAAGATCAAAGACTATCAACATTGAATGGAACTGTAGACATCACGTAAATTAGCCTCTCAAGTTCTTCAAGTGTGGCCCCTGGACCTCAACTAGTTAGAGATGCAAATACTCGAGCCCAACCCCCAAGTGTCCTGAATCTCTGAATCAGAATCTCTGGGGAAGGGGCTTAGGAAACTGCGTTTGGAAACCAGGGCTCTCTTGTCTAATAACAGTGGTTTTCAGTCCTAACATATAGGAGAATCACTGCGAGGACTTTTTGAAACAGGATCTTGGACCCCACCCCCACAGATTCTGATCCACTAGGTGGCAATGGGTCTGTGAATTGTATTTCTTTTTTTTTTTTTTCTAAAGATTTTATTTATTTATTTGACAGAGAAACACAGCTAGAGAGGGAACACAAGCAGGGGGAGTGAGAGAGGGAGAGGGAGAAGCAGGCTTCCTGCTGAGCAGGGAGCCCCATGTGGGGCTCAATCCCGGGTCTCCAGGATCATGACCAGAGCTGAGGGCAGTCGCTTAACCAACTGAGCCACCCAGGTGCCCCTATGAATTGTATTTCTAACAAGTTTAAAGTACTGCTGGCCCAGGGACAGACTTTGAAAACCATCCTGCTAGGGCAATGGAGGCATCTTTTTTTATAAAACCCTCCCAGCTGGTCACCTTTCGTTTATTACAGCTGAGGTCAAGGAGCCCATACCGTAAGCCTTTTTGTTGTTGGGCCACTCTGTTGCCTTTCCCTAATAGCACAGTCAAAGCCTGCCTCATCATGTTGACCACCCACCATTCATGATTCTGCTCTGGCCACAGCTTCCAACAATTCTGGGGCTGTGATGCCAGGTGAAACGGGTGGCTTGGATTGTGGGGCGTAGACTCAGTGGTCAAGTGGTTCTTATTCCTGGCTACCCAGTTGTGATCATCAAGCAGGAATAGTAATGCATCACATCTTTTCTGATTGGTGCCTCACCAGTTGTTAATACTTTTTAAGATTATTGAGGTCGATGAATGGCAAGCAGAGAAAAATTGGTTCATGGAATTTGCAAAATTGTGGAGTAGACCAAGCAAGTTTTGGGAGAGGATAGATCCAGGTGCTTCAATTAATTATGTCATCATCTTGTCTTTCTTCATTTTCTGGGTCGACTTTATTCTCAAGATCTGTCCTCGTGGAGGCAAAGAAAGTTAACTATTTCAGGCTTACTGTCTTCCAGTGTACAATCCCAGCCGAAAGACATTGCCTCTCTCTCAATAGTTCTAGAGCGTGTTTCCCAAGCTTGACAGTAGCTGCATGTCTTGGGTTGTATGCTCATCTCAAAACCAGTGCTTTTGGCGAGGAGGGGGTAAAACATACTCACAGGCTGGGTCAAGCGCCCAACACAGAACTGAGAGATTAGATCACTTCCATCTGTAGAGACCAAGAGGCACTGATAGCCCAAAGGAAAAACCATAGTGCTATTACCAGAAGAAGTAGAAGGGATACTGGGTTGAGCACCGCCCCCTCCAAAGTACCATTACATCTGGGAAGCTTTCCAAACCAGATACCCAGATGCCACCCCAGAGTTCCAACACTGGGTTTTCTGTATTTTTTTTAGTTCTCATTGTAAAAGGCTACCTTAGTTGAGCTCTTCAAGTATGCTTACTAAGTTGAGCCGCAGTGGGTGCGGAACCCTACATAGAAGAGATTTTGAATCACAAATAGAAAATATATTTTCTGCTTTCTCAAATATTGCTTCCTACATAGTGGCTTCCTTGTTAGTAATGCATATAACCTACACCTTGTGAGAAGAAATTTGATGCCAAGACAAATGCTTTCTTGTTCCTGAACGTGGCTTTTGAGGCCAAGATGGGATCCAAAAAGAACAATGATCCATTATGCATTGTGTTGTCTTCTTCTTCCTTAAGTTTCTCCTGATTTTCAGATTCTTAAATTTTTTTTTTCCTTTTTTCCAAGGAACTCTTTTCCCCCCAGGTAGTTTTGTAAACAATTATTTTAATGTGAGCCGTTTTCATAATCTTCATTTCTCTATATTATGTAGTTATTCTTCTTGTTTGTGTCAGGCCCTTAAGTATTTAATCATAAATAAATCTGCTGCTGTCAGTTTTCTCTTGGAAAAACAGCAGTCTTCCTGGGAAGGATTATTAGGAGCTGTCTTGTATTAGGGCTGACATAATGGGCTCTTAGGGCCAACAGACGAAAATTAATTTTCATATTATGTCTGTTCTCCTAAGAGAAGGGAAAAAACAACTTTTATTATTCACCAAGAGTTTAAGTTAATACAAACCAGCTTCCTTTCTTGGAGGAAGACAATAGTCAAATTCGTTTTGCTTTAGAAGGTTAATATGAGAAATTATGTTTAGTTGTCTGGTTTCCAGAGCTGAAGATCTGAACAGAGATGGAGCCCAACAAACAGTGCTGTAAGAAAATGATAAGAGATTGGGCCTGGACACTGAGCCTCACTGCTGGCTTTCCTGGGGGGTGGCGGAATTCTAAAGCAGCATATACAAGCGTAGGGGTGTGGGAAAATCGGAGGTACACATCTGCTTGGCTCTAGAGCCAAGACCGTAGAGGACAGGAAGCAAATGAGAGTGAGTAGTGATGTGCCGCTGCCCAAGGAGGTTTTTGTTGGTGCTCCTGTAGGATGGCTTGTAAAAGTAAAAAATAATAATAATAAATAAATAAGTAAATAAATAAATAAATAAGTCCATCAGGAGCATTTAGTAATCTGATACCAAAAAGATTAAAAAGATGGATGCCAATCTCTGTTTTCTGACTTGAAAAGATACCTAGGGGGTGCCTGGGTGGCTCAGTTGGTTAAGCGACTGCCTTCGGCTCAGGTCATGATCCCGGAGACACGGGATCGAGTCCCACAATGGGCTCCCTGCTCGGCTAGAAGCCTGCTTCTCCCTCTTTCACTCCCCCTGCTTGTGTTCCCTCTCTGGCTGTGTTTCTCTCTGTCAAATAAATAAAATCTTTAAAAAAAAAAAAAAAAGAAAAGATACCTAGGATGCTCATATATGTTAAATGAAAAGGAACAGGTAGCTTCTGGTAATAACAAATGCATAGAATTACCAATAGAATTTAAAATTTTCTGGTGGCCGTATCTTTTTTTTTTTTTTAAGTAGGCTCCACACCCAACGTGGGGCTTGAACTCATGAACCTGAGATCCAGAGTCTCATGTTCTTCTGACTGAGCCAGCCAGGCACCCCCTCTACGAGCCCTAGCTTAAAAAGGAAAAAGAAACTGGTAAAATTGATTTCAAGAGTTTATTTTATTTGACTCATTATATCTAAAATATTACCATTTTAACACATAATCAGTATTAAAAATAATGAAGATAGGGCGCCTGGGTGGCTCAGTTGGTTAAGCGACTGCCTTCGGCTCAGGTCATGATCCCGGAGACCCTGGATCGAGCCCCACATCGCATTTCCTGCTCAGTGGGAAGCCTGCTTCTCCCTCTCTCACTCCCCCTTGCTTGTGTTCCCTCTCTAGCTGTGTTTCTCTCTGTCAAATAAATAAATAAAATCTTTTAATTAAAAAAAATAATGAAGATAATTTACTTCTTCTTTCGGTACTTCCTTGGAATTCTGGTGTATATTCTGGTGTACATTTGCAGCAGGTCAGTTCAGACCAGCCGTGTGTTGAGTCCTCATGTGTGGTCTGTGGCTCCCCCATCAGACAGTGCAGGTACAGATTTCGGGTAGGAAGTTTTTGAAAGAATGCATCAAGGTTTTTGTTTGTTCCATATTGCAATTGTGAATCACAGTGAAATAGGGAAAGGGAAAAAAACGTGGGGAAGAAAAGAATACCTCCTGGTATCCTGTAAGAAAATGATAAGAGATTGGGCCTGGACAGTGAGACTCACTGCTGGCTTTAGGAAAAAGAAATTGCTAACTAAGCTTTAATAGTCAGGAAGGACGACTGTGATTTCATGGACTTTTATTAACTGTTCATATAAACCCCAAGTAAGATTAGACTTTGAGACTTAAATGTGAAACCATTGTATCATGGATACATGCTGTAATTAAAATTCTTTTTTTTATTTTGGGGAAATCAGTATGAATCAACAGTTTAAAAAAAACAGGGAGGGCATGGTTTTCTGTGTCAAAGCCAGCTGATAGAGCAAACCAGAAGGACTTAGAATTGACCATTAGGTTTAGCATCCTGGGGTCATCGTTGGAACAATGAAGATGAAAGTCTCACTGGCCTGGCTTCAGGTGACAAAGGAAGGGAACTGGAAACAGTGAATATAGTCAGCTCTTCTTAGGAGCAGAGGGGCTGTGAATCAAAAAATTGTTGAATTGATTTAGTTTTGATTTGGGGTTTTCCACTTTTGTTTTATAAAGATATTTATATCCAATGGGAATGAGCCAGTAAAGAGAAAAGATTTCAGTAGGAGGAAGGGGTTTTACTTGAAAAAGAGAAGATTCACAGGGGATGTAAGAGCTGTCTGCCCACATCTGAAAGCATGTCAAATGCAAAAGGAGTCAGGCCCACTCCACTCTGTGTATGGCCCTAGGCTAGGCCTAAAATCACAGTGGGTATGAAGGGTAATGAAACACATTGGGCTCAACACATGAAAGTACGCTCCAGCAGCCGGTGCGGCCTGTGCCAGCGTGGCTTCCATCAAGATGCAGTAAAATTTTTATTACTGGAGATGTTAAAGCATCTATAGGTGAGACTAGTATTCCTGGGCCCTTGTGTTTGGGGTACATTTGGATAAAGAGTTTTTGGCAGCACCCTTGAAAAGGTGCAAAGCAGTGCTAGCAAAGGCATAATGGTTACCCACTCCAGCAGTGACCTGAGAAGCAGCCCCCATCAGCATGATGTTCTTTGGGTTGTCCTTTTAGGTCTTCTTTGCTGTTTGAGCAGAAACGCTTAGTGCTGCAAGCATGCTGTCTTTTATATTCAAAAGGCAAAATTTCCATGTATTCCATAGAAGTACATGGCCTCTCGTTGTTGCCCCTGGAGGATGAGCCCCCTTTGCACCCACCGGAAGAATGTCCCACCCCACTCTGCACTCTGCCCAGGGTCACGTGAACTGTTAAGTTCCAAATCCAGTCTGACACAGATCACGGTCAGGAATCAGTTGCTGACCACAGAATCCACTCTACCTACTATAAGCAGAATGAAATTTAATAGTGACATAGGGAATTGAGTGCTTATAAAGCAGACTCTAGTCTGAGCCCCCAGGAACGACTCCGAGGCCCCAGAACCACTGTGCTCTGCCATGACCAGGACGGCGACCATTTCTAACGAGAAGCTGATGGGTCAAGAAGCTGCCAATGCCTAGGCTGACCACAGAGCCACACTCTTTGCTTTGATCCCAGAGCTGCTGCTGCGGCTTCGGAAAGCTGTAGAATCAAGAAGCCACTGACTCCAGGAACACCACAGCTCCGACATGATCTACAAAAGCAAGATGGCACCCTGTGTCCTCTCTCTGAATCGGCCAGGCTTTGTTCTGAGTGAGAAGCTCTCCTGAGTGCATCTGGTGTGTGGAGACTAACTCATTTCCAGAACGCTAAGCTGCAGAAGGGTAGAGCCTTGACGTTCTAGCTTTTTAACTTTTGTGCAGTGGAATGGGGCTGAAAAGGCATTCCATGGTATCTGCCCCAAACAGCATCTTTCTTCAATCGCAGCAAAAATAAATTAGACACACTGACCAAAGTTAGTAGCATGCTAGTGAAGATTCCCGTATGGAGGTGAAAGCGAGAAATCAGGCCTCAGCTAGGTGCTTGAAGTGGACTATACATATCAGTGATTCTGTAGTTTGAGCATAAATGGAACTTAGGACACCAGTACTGGTCTTACATTTGATGACGGGGGAGAAAAGTGTCTTTAGAAGGCCTGCTAGCCAGCAACTGTTTCCCAGTGCCAGTGCCGTGTGTCAGGCTTGATTGTCATTTTGCAGACGGATTGCCTTTGCTCTGTGCATTGTCGCAGCCCTCACAAAGTGGCTGCTTGTCAGAGATTAGCAGAGAAATAGAGCAGGTCCCACAGCGGTGTGACTAAAGCCACCAGTGACCTCATTCAAGAGCCACCAAAACAGTCTGACATAGTTTCCCTTTTCCAAGTGAATATTTCCTCCCGG
Source organism: Spilogale gracilis (assembly GCA_004023965.1). Lineage (NCBI taxonomy): Eukaryota > Metazoa > Chordata > Mammalia > Carnivora > Mephitidae > Spilogale > Spilogale gracilis. The sequence goes on along the minus strand of PITA01002251.1, from coordinate 95,771 downwards.
TTTTGCGTTCACACGGTCACTCACTGATTCAGCAGCTGTCGAGCCCTTCTGTGTGCCAGGCACTGGGGATACACCGTGAATAAGACAAGTGGGGTTCTTGCTCTTGTTTAGCAAACATTCTAGTGGAGGGAGGAGACGAGGTACAGGCAAACAAATGCGTAACATTTGGGGTCAGAGCGAATTTGCCTTTCCGTGCCCCGAGCTCTGGTCTCGTGACTGAGGAGCTGGTTTGAAGAGAGGCAAGAATGATGATTTGCGCTTGGTTTGGGGTTGCTTTCAGCCAGCAGTCAGAGCAAGGACTAAAGTCAAGAACGCAGGGGAGTGGGTGTGGCTCCCAGGAGGCACCCGAGTTCCTCCAGATTTCAGCAGAAATTCTGCTGGTGAAGCCACTTGTACCAAGCGGTCTGTCGGCCTCTTCAGAGAAGCCTGTGGCCTTCTCAAATATCTTCTGATCTGTACTCTTTATCTGCCTTTTGCAAGCCTTTTCTCATAGATCCTGTGCTAGTTTATTCCCGCATGTTCATTCTGGAATTGAAGCGGTTCTCTCTGGGCCTTGGTTTACCCATTAACAATCAGGGCAGTTTTGCCTTAGACTCCCATCCCGGGTCATCTGAGTAATGGTAAAGCTTCTCTTTCGGAGCTGGAGCTGGAGGGCTGGCCCGGACGCTCCTCGGGAAACGGGAAGAGTCCTGCCGCAAGTGGGAATGTACCTTCTGTTCTTCGTCTCTCCCCAGGCTTTCCCTCCCACCTGCCAGGGTCCTGTGCTGTGGGGTTGCGAGCCCGTGGACTCGCCTTGAATTTCCAACCCCCCATCCCCCACTTCAGAGCAAACAGGCCCCTCCATAGACAGCCTGACTCCCCATGCACTTCCTTCTTGTGGACACAAATGCCCTTTTGGCTGATATCTTTCAAGAGGGTCAAATGACTCCTAAGGTACACTTTTTCCCCTCGCCTTCACCCTTTCCTCAGATGAGGCCAGCCCTTCTTATTAGCACACTGGGGCAGTGGCAATAAAAAAGAGAGAGAAGAAGAAACAGCTTTTTCGCAGTCTTGCCTATGCTTCCAGCCCTCATTCCTCCAAGTCAGGCCTTAGTCAGGCCTTTCGAACACTCTTGCCAATGTCCCTTGCCGGATGGTAGGTGGCTGGGACACGGTGTTTGCTTTCAGTCTGTCCACACGTATTGTATACAGCGGATCTTCAGAGCATGGCATTCAGCCGTTCTCTTCTTTCGGTACGTTTCTTCCATATATTGAGCCATTTTTGCTCATTTCCATGGGTTCCAAGGAGCTGTGCCAACGAGCATGTGCTCTGCCATCCTTCCAAGAAGTTTCTCAGCCACTAGATATATTCAGTACCGAGACCGCAAAGCTAAAATGTCAGGAGATGAAGAGGCACATACATTTTTGTGAATTGGGAAGGTAAGACTAAAAAAGCTAACAAGTGCATAAGATTGAAACTCACAGTGATGGGATGGAATCTGAACAGTTAGAAAACGAACCTCAAGAATTAGCTGAAAGGATGAAAAAGAATGAAACTCTGCGAGTAAAGTTATGACAAAAGAATAAAAGTAAATGCTAGCAATGTCTAAAAGAACTAGCATTTAAGTATGTTTAAACAAACTTTTAAAGCTTCAGGGGCTGGAGAATCACATGCTAAGACAATGAAATAACCTAAGTATTTAAAGATTAAAATAACCGAGAAGGTTCAATGTAAGCAATACATAATGCTCTCTCATTCTAAAGATGTACCCGTAGGGGCACCCAGATGGCTCAGTCGGAAGAGCACACGACTCTTGGTCTCAAGGTTGTGAGTTCGAGCCCCATGTGGGGTGTAGAGATTACCTAAATAAAACTTAAGAAAAAAATACCTATAGTGACTGATGTACAGAAATGTCTAAGACTATGTCCAGGTAGAAAAGCAGGTTACAGAACACTGTGCTGTCTACAGACACGTCACACTGAGCTTTGCAGATAGGTAGAGAATGGGGTGCTAGGGATCATACCGCTCTGATAACGGGAAGTGGGAAGGGAGTGGAGGTAGGTATGTCCTGGGCCCCATCAGATTTCCCCAGGTCCCCTCACCATTTCTGGGTGAGCTCTTTGGCCCCAACACCCACACCAGCCCTCACTCCCCTGCAGCTGGTCTGGGTATATGTGTACCTGGGGGTTTGCCCCCCCCCAACTGTGGCCCTCCGCGCCTTACCTCAGGCAGTCTGCCTGGAGGGATGCTGTCCAAAATGTAAAGTGAGCTACATAGGTGATTTTACATCTTCTAGTAGCCACATTAAAATTAATTCCAATATTCTTAGAATTTTATCTTCAACCTGTAATCGATATAGAAATTCTGAATGAGATGTTCTGAATCCTTTTTCAGGTGTATTAAGTCTTGGAGATCAGCATGTGTTTTTATGTTTCCACAGCTCACTTTGCGCCCATATCAGTTGCTCTGTTGTCACAGGTGGCCACTTAAGACAGCCCAGTTCACCCAAACCAAAGCTGTCCCCACAGGGGACTCTGCCTGTAGATGAGACCATATGTCCCTCCCCTGCTTCCTCCACTCCCTTATGGGTTTTTTTTAAGGAACAGTTTAATAAATTTTTGCATGTATTGTAGTAGTAGTAGTAGTAATAACTTTAAAAAAATCTAGAGGGTTCAAAAGGAAACAAGAAATGTTATCTCTCATCCAGAAGCCCTGCTTTGTGGTTTGTTTGTTGATTACTAAGGCAGTCGGGGTTTCAGAAGACTGGGGGGGGGGGTGCATGGGGTGTTCCACGGAGTAAAGAACAACTGATAACGTCCCAGGAACCTGGCTGCTTGCCTTCGTCCGGTGTGGAAGGCTTGAGCCTTTGCTGTCTAGTTGCTGCTGAGATCAGTAGCCTCCGGCCATCCTGGGGTGAGATGGTCTGGAAGTCTGGCTCAGGTGTGCAGCATGTGCCCTGAAAGGACGGGAGCGGGGGGAGGGGAGGAGGGAGGGAGGGCGGGGGAGGGCTGGGTCACACTCAAAGAGGAATGGCAGACGGGCCTGGCAACACTGAACTTTTTTTCATTTTGAACATGTCCGCAGCCTAGCTGGGACGACTGTAGCAGCTGGGGAGTGGGCAGAGACTCCCTTCCCTTGGCATCCAGCTCCATGGTGGAATGGTGGTTCCCCTGCCTCCACCTCCTCTTCTTCCTCCTCCTCCTCTTCCTCCTCCTCCTCCTCTGGGACCATACCAAGCCGGTAGGCATTCTGGGCTCTGCCCTGCCACTGTCTTTACAAAGAAGGTATTCTGAAGGGTCCCTTTTGACCAAAGTGACCTCACAGATGGCTTTTGGTTTCTGTGTTGCATTTCCAAGGCATTGGATTTAGTTTGCTTATTTGTCTGGCACTGGAGGTCGCGGCAAGGGAAGAAGGGGGGCTGCTAACTGGCTCAGAAAATAATTCCAGTCTGGCGCCGAGATCCCTGCCTTCCCCTAATAAGGCAGCCCCTTCGTCCCAGAACTCCCTTTCCCACCTTCTTCTCTGTGTCCTCAGAGAAAGGAGCAGGCAGGTTGCAGGAACACATTTCTCAATGTATTCTCATATGAAACTCATTTATTTATTCCACAATAGATAAATGATAAACTCGTTTATCTATTCCATTTGCTGCCCGCATCCCATATATGCCATTAGTCTCGGAGCTTCAGTTTGTCTACAGCGTTGTTGCCAGTGGAGGCCCTTTTGATGGCTTTTCTTGCCTATCGGAACTGGAGATAAGGAGAGAAAACCAAGCACGCTTGGACTTGCACAGTGTTGGAGGTCCCACCTCTAGCTCATCTCCAAAGCACTCTAGACAGAACTTTCTCTTCCTGAATGTTGTCTTCCTGAATGAGTCTGTGATGACTCGAGGGCTCACTGGTCCTCCTTTCACCCTAGATCCCACTCGCTTGACATTGCAGATGACTTCATGCTGAGGGAGGAGACAGGATGGCATGGGGCCCCGGGGCGCATGCCTTCCTCCCCCACAGCATGTGTGCAGCAAGGGCATGGTGCTGTCTCGGGGAGAGGGCCCCCATGTCTTGGAAGGGCCTTGGCTTTGCCCCTCCTGACTTCCTCGTGCGGCCGATCTCGAGGTAAGAGTGCCAGAACAGGCCAGTGACTGGCTTGCCGTTCCTATTCTCTAATCTCAGTGTGTTTCCCAACTTCTTCTGCTTTAGCTCGGCGCCTCAGCCTCCAGGCGCACTGATGGATCCGCTGACCAAGGGGTCCTGTAGGAGTCAGATGGCACAAACCCTCCTATGGAAAGCCAAGTCGTCTCTCTCCTTTGGCATCCAGCCTCTTCAGTCATGGCCAACAGAAGACCCTGAAGTAGAGGCCCAGGTCAACCTGTAAGTAAGTAGAAGAAACATCATCTGTTTGGGCCCACGCTCACTCTAACCTGAAATCCCTTAATGCTCGGGAAGAAAATACTTTTTACCTTTTCAGGCAGAATAGGGAGGAGAGAGGGGAGTGGATGTTTGGTTCGGAGATTTCCTTTCCGTTCTTAATGCTGCCTTCCTCCTATGTTTCTTTATTCGCTTGGCAATAGTCACTGAGCACCGACTCTGGCCAGGCCCTGTGTGAGGCTTGGTGAGCACAGTAGACTCAGTTCCCGGCCTCAGGGGATTTGCAGCACGTGGGCCAGATAGCCCTTCATCAAATAATCGCGCAAATAAATGCTAAGAAGTCCTGACAAGTGCTATGAAATGTGTTGCCTTGATTCAGTAAACATTTACAGAATGCCTTCTGTGTGCCAGCAGCATCTTGGGGATGTAAAAGAGAACAAGGCAGTGTCCTCACACCGGAATAGCAAATCCTATCTACAAGAGGGAAAAAAATCCAATATTATTCAAAAGAAGTGATAATAGTAAGTAGAGTATAACTAATAGGGACTCGAGTCCCATAGGGTAGTAACTGCGTTTCCTGTTTCTCCCTGAGTCCTCAGGGCTTTGTTATGATGTACAAAATATCTGTTGGATGAGTGAGTAAGTGAATGAAGAGAATACGAAATAGGGAGCTTAGTTCTCCAGGGGAATCCAAGGCCCGTAGGTGCAACAATATGATTGACCTAGGAACAAAAAAATGAGATGCCTCATCAATTCAGTGTGACAAATATCTATCAGTACTTGCTGTACCGGTGCTTTTGTGAAGCTAATTCGTAGCTGGGGGCAGGGATCAGGATCACCGGAGGCCCACCCCCCTGATTCCCTTTCAGGGGCTCTGGAGAAGGCCAAAGAGGATTCTTTGGCATGTTTGCCTTCATGGAACTTAGAGCCTATCCAGGGAGACAGACAAGTAACCAAATAACTGCAAGACTGCTTGAAAAGAACCGAGTATAAAGTGCTTTAGGGGTAAGTTCTCTGGGGGAGCACAGGGCAGAAAAGGGAGGACAGCTGAGATCAGTCTGGGAGAATGAGCCTTGGCCAGAACAGGAACAGGGGAAGAAGACCGCTTTAAACAGAGGGAACTACAGAGCTAAGGTTAAGATCCATGAAAAGTATGTTTCCGCAGTGTTGGCAGGTATTCAACCAGTGGCTCTCATTGCTGACCACACAGGAGAATCAACCCTGGGAGCTTTAAGAACAAGGAAGCCAAAAAAAAAAAAAAAAAAAAAAAAAAAGAACAAGGAAGCCTGCCTCATTCCTCCAAGATTCCGGGGCTAGAGTGAGACACAAATACCAGTGCTTTATAAAGCTCCCTAGGTGATTCTCATATGCCGCCAAGGCTGAGACACGCAGCTTTCACAAAAGTGAGCAGAGGTAATTAAATGAATAGAAAATCGCTAGAAGCAGCTTCTGTGCCTCACAAAGGGGTCTGAACTTTCTAACTTGGGCAGTGGGGAGCCTTTGATAGGCTTTATGATATGGAGAGATAATGGAGTTTAAGGTTCACTTCGTTTAGAAAAATTCACGATTGCCAGTACCGTCGTGGATACTTCAAGGGCTTTTCGGAGTGACCATCATACTTTCCATAAGTGGCCCTTTAATGAGAATATGAGATTTAATCTGAAACTGAAACCTAAAATTTCAGTAAATTCTGAATTATCTGAGTAGAATGATCCTGTTGCTGGCAAGGTAGGGCAGAGAGTAGGGGCTCCATCCACTGAGGGTGTGGTAGACAGGAGGACATCCTCCTGAGCTCCCAGGGGGAGCCGGTCCACACCCGACATGCCTGCACCGCCTCTTTTCTAGACTACAAGTCCCACAGTGCTCTGCGCGCATGACGCAGTCAAAGGGGTGGGGAGGGCGGTGGGAGAGCCTATGAGAAGCAAACCCAACTGGCATCTGGAGGGCCCTGTTGGTGAGTTACCCGATTAAGGGTGAGCCCAGGTCCTGGTGATTGGCGGCTGCCCCCGGGGCTAGGACGCAGCGAGAAGCCGTTAGTGAACGGAGTCCAGATCAAGGACTGGACCCCAGCCAGACTCAGGGGCTGGACTTGAAAGTGACTGTACCAGGAGTCCGATGTTGGGTTCTGTCTGGAAAATGGGCTAGAAAGATGTGTCTTTAAGAACCGCTGCCATTCTGTGGACCGCTCATTCATTAACTCATTCATTCAACAGTATCTATTGATGACCCGTGTAAAAGGAGGACCTCCCTTCCTTCTTTGCGCAGGCAGGTGCGCAAAAATCCTAAATGCGTTTTCTCATTTGGCCTTCATGAAAAACCCGATGAGGTAGCTCCTGTTAGCTCCATTTTACAGATAAGGGGGTTGAAGTCCGGAAGGGTTGAGACACGTCCAAGACACACAGCTTGTAAGTGGCAGGGTAGGAATTTTGAACCTAGATTTGTCTAGCTCCAATGCCAATCTCCTGACCTCAGGGTGCTTAGCCATGCAGTCAGGAGCAAAGTATTTATGCAGTGTAGATGTCCGCAGGGCATCTTGCTATATACGAATGTATATATACATATGTATTCAAATGAACATAACAGTATCTTACTGGACACCAATCTGGACAGATTCTGACATCAGATATTTCACTGAGCATCTGTGTGCCGTGTTGGACCCTGTGCTAGGCACTGGAAATGCCAAGAAAGCCTCTCCTTCCACATGGAGAGGGTTGAGGAACGTGCTGTTCCCCAGGGCAGTCCAAGGAGATTTCCCAGTGGAGGGAATACCTAAAGAATGGAGCTTTACCAGGCAGCAGTGGGAGAGGGCTTTCCAGGCAGAGGTGACCATATATGCGAGGCCAGCAGCATCAAAGTACTCTGAGTGTCTAGAGAACAGCGAACAGTCTCCTTTGGCCATTGCTTCTTGAGAAGGGGTGGGTGGTGAGCCTGGGAAAGTAGACAGAAGCCTACTTAACCACTGGGGAGTGAGAGGGCTTAACCACCCACAAAGAAGTCTGGTTTTGAGTCTGTAGGCTGGGGCATAGCATGATCAGATTTGCTAATTGGAAAAATAACTGGTGTTACTGGGCAGCCTAGTTGCAGCCGGATGAGGCTGGTGGCAGGGGACTGTATTAGAATGGCCTGGGAGAGATACCAGCCGTTAGGGCCTGCTTAGCTTCAAGGCCGCCATAACAGGCTCTAAAACTCCCTGGTGATTGAGGCCTCTACATATATAAGACCCCCTGATGATTTATGCCTTTACAAGGCCTGTGTTTACCAAATGAAGGCAGTTAAGTCTGATGAGTGGCAGAACCATGGGATTGATTGAAGAAATATTAGCAAGATAGATTAGAGTGGAGCATGTATGCGTGGTGGGGTGAATAAGTGACCCCCTGAGTTTTGATTCGGACAACTGCATGGTTGGTCTTGCCATTAATAAGAGGGCCCTGAGACGAGACAATGCAAAATCCAAGATAGAATAAGACAAAGATCATTGGATAAATGCCATCAGTGCTGAAAAAGAGTACAGTTACATCTCTGGGGGCAGAAGATGCTTAGGAAAGTCTTTTCAGAGATGATAATATGAAGTGGACCTTGTAGAAGGAGGACCTCCCTTCCTTTTTTTCCTTTTCTGGACTACCTTTTAAGAGGCAGAGATGGGGAGGAGGATATTCTAGATGGCCAGATCTTGGTTTGCCTCTTGTGTGGTGCTGTAGTAGGAAGTCTGGAAGTCAGAATGAGGGGCATATTGGAAAAGATGTACTTAATCCCTGGGCTACGGGGACACTCTGAATGGTTTTAAGACACTCAAGTGATGGCTTGAGCCCTGCTTTGGCAAAGTTATTTTCACAATTGCCTACAGCAATGAGGCCAGGAGCCAAATAAGAGATGGACCAGGCTGTGTCTTGGTTGTAAATTAAATAAATCCAACTCAAGTTAGTTTAGGCCAAAAAAGGAGAATGCCTGGGTTCATGTAACCAAACTAAGGAAAGGGATGGAGCTGGCTTCAGGGATGACTAGATCCAAGGACGCCAATGCTGCCAGGTCAATCCATTTCTCTCTTACTCCCATGCCTTCCACATTCTTAGCCCTGCTTCTCTGTTGGTCTCCTTGTCTCCTCCTGTCTATGAGTTGTCACCATGCAATGAGTGACATCTCAGGGAGCACGAAACTTGAGAGGGAAAATCTTTCCAATTCATTAGAAGAACCATGGGGGAGGTCCGGGCCACATGTCCATGCCTGGTTTTGTGGGCGAGTATGTTACCAGAGGAAGAAGAAATAGTTCTTGTTTGCCCTTATAAGCAGAGCAGCCTTGGAGAAGTAAAGGTGTTGGAAGGTAGGAGATCAGGATTCAGATGGCTCGTGGAAGCCACTGGAGGGATTTCAAGATGTGGAGTGGTCTGTTCCTGATCACAAAAGCAACTTGGGAAGTTTTTTCAGAAATAGGGCTCATGGAACCTATTTAATCGGAGTCCCCTGTGGTGGGACTCAGGCAGCTGGCTCTTAGTGCCTGATGTGACCAGAACGCTGCAGATAGGGCTGGAGGCTGACAACCGAGTGTGCCGATCCCGTACACAGGTGTGGAGCACCTTTGAGAATGATGCACTTTCCCTTGGGAAGGAAAGAGGCTGAGCGCGGGACTTGGCAATCCTCCCTTCTCCCAACTCATAACCGTGTTTCACTGCCAACCTGAAATGAGGTAGAATTTCTTCCGAGACGTGTTCAGTACATTAGGGAAAAAGTAAGGAAAGCTATTCCAAAGATGGTTTTCAGGGCCATTCTGCCTTAAATGGATGTCAGCTGGAAGGGGAAGGAAGAAAGTTTGAAAAGTTTTTAATCCCCTCTGAATCATCTGCTAATTCTCTTTTACGATGATGCCTGACACTATACTACCGAACAGTTGGCTTTCTTATGTGGGTAATTCAGACTTCATTGACCTCATGAGGCTGAACTGGCAGTGGTTTACTTTTTGATCAGGAAAGTTGGCATGTATTTGAAAGAGTTTGTCTTCAAGGCATTATGCAAGTTGCAGGCAGTTTTGTACTTAGACGTTTTTAAAACAGCTCCCCAAACCCTTGGAAGTTCCTAAATGAAGGGCCACTTAAACTTAAAACACAGGGCTAGGAAGTAAGATTTTTGGTTTGCACTTGGGGAAATCCTGTTCCCCTGTCCTCCTGTTTCCTTGGAGAAACTCCAGCTCCACTTGTATGGAGGAAAGGGGTTGGACTTCTGCCTCATCCCTCTCTCCTTTCCCCTCTCACTCTTGGAATGTGGTTGCCCACAGAGCTTGTGTATTATCTCCCCTCTTGTTCCCATTTGCAAGAATGAACCTGAGTTCTCTAGAGGCAGGCATAGAGGCCCGCCTGCCTCGGTCTCCCCTGTTGGAGCTCGATGGTCCTGAGACAACAGTCCCCCCAACAACCATCCAGGCAAGTATCCCACGAGTGGCCTCTTCCACGGTCTAAACTAGAGGGATGGGGGAACTAACGGGAAACCCTTTTGGCCATCAGGCTCAACCACATTCGCCAATGAGACTCTGACAGTGAGGAAGTTGATCTTTTGATTTCCATCTGCCTGACTCCTGTCACCAAGTCTTAACCGATTGCAAACACAGAGAAGAGAGCGTTTGGATTTACTGATAAGCTCCCACAGCTCCCACGATGGGGAGACAGGTAGGGATCGGCGGGGAGACAGGCAGGGATCAGCGGGGAGACAGGCAGGGATCAGCGGAGAGAGAGGCAGGATCGGCGGGGGTCTGGTTGTGTTTACTCTGTTCTTCCCTGTCTCGGCAGAGCATCTGGCACGTAGAAAGTGCTCACTAAGTATTTGTTGGGCATTGAGTGAGGGGGATAGAGCAGAGGTGCCGGCCAGGAGGCTTCTGTCTACAGTGACAAGGGTCTGAGCGAGCACAGAGGACCTGGAAATGGAGAAGAGAGGAGCAACGAGGAACTGACTGACATTGTGGAATTCTGTGCACACCCACAGGGCAGCCTGGGGGCCATGGTGTCCGCAGTAGCAGAGTGAAAACCATCACCCAGGGGGTCGGTTAAATAAACTATGATGCATCCACTCTGCAGAGTACGATATGGCCATAAGAAGAATATGGCCAGGAGCTTTTTGGGTACTGACCTGGAAAAGTCTCCAAGATACACTGAATGAAAAAATAACAAAAACAAGAAGTAGAATTGTGAATAGCATGCTACCATCTGTGTAGGGAAAAGGGAACTTGCATTTTTCTTTGTCAATGGCTAAGCATCTCCGGGAGGAATACAAGAGGAAGTAGGGAGCTGAGGGGACAGGAGAAAGGGAGGCTTTCCCTATAAAACCTTCTAGGCTCTGTGGGTTTTGAACCAAGTTGAGTGTGTTCTTTCTTCACAGAATAAAATACAAATGCACAGATGCAAACATATAACTTTCAAAAGCAACGCTGTGCAGGCAGCGGGAGCAGAACCGGGCGACCCACCCAACGCTGGATGTGAGGGGAGACCTGGGTGATTGCCCTGAACCTTGTCCCTGGAGTTACTGATGGGGGAGAAGAGGGCCGTTTGCTGAGCCGCACGCAGGAGTCGGTGCGAGTGTGGTCTGGGGCCATGCCAGTGTCCGTGGAACTAGGGCCCACCCTTGGTCCGAATTTGCAGTTGGAGAGAAAGATCCAAATTGGAGCTTGGGTTTGGGAGTTATAAGTCTAGAGGTGATATCTGAAGGCACTGGAGCAGGGAGGCCCCTCCCCAGGGAGGGAGGTGGCCTGAATCAAAAGGAGAGGATCTTCACCGATCAAGCTGGGCACAGAGTTAAAAATTATATTGCTGCTTTGTGTGATCTGAGAACCAGGAGGAGTATGGTCTCACTCTGCCAGGACATCCTAGCCTGTTCCCGGGAGCTGCCCGTGCCCCACTCACCAGGGGAGCTCAACAGCCCCTGGAGAATAGCAGCTAAAAGCAATCCGGCTTCCTAAGGAGGTTATGCCATTGCTAAGAATGGCATTCCTCTGACTCTTCGGGTTTTCTATTCTTCCAAATTTTATAGTCCTCAAGGACCAGCAACCCACTTTTGGTGCTCACCTCATCTTAAAGTACAGTACACTATAAGGACACACTATAAATAGTGACTGGATGGTATTATTCTTTTTAATCGTCGCTCTTACGGAGCAAAAGGAAATAGTTTAGGCTGTCCTACCCTAAATGCATCCAGCTAACACTCATTTTTTTAAGTCCCATTTCGGCCTTGGAAGCAGACTCATTTTCTTATCATCTTCTGTAGTGATAAATGTTCTTATAAAAATATTTTGCCTCCTACATTTCTGTAAGTTTGATTTATCTATTTCTTTGCTTTCTTTAAAGCTCTTTCTCACCCTTGGCTTCATAGTCTCATTTTCTTAGACTATCTCAGAATCAGAGTAGCTTAGTGAAGTCAACATTTTGGAAAGCTTTTCAGAAAAAATAGTTTGACCTTAAAAGCACAAAATAAGCTGCTTTTCTTCCGCTTCTTGGTCTGAACGTGCCTGCAGGAAAACCACGTACAGATAAGCGTGGAATGGATCTAAATTGGCCCAGAAAATTAGAAAGAGAATACTGAGATCATTTAAAATGTAGCCTGGGCCTCCCCCCTCCCCTCTCCTAGGTCACCTCAAGGTAAAATTCAGTAAGTTCCAGAGAATTTCTTTCTGTGCTTGAGACTAACAGTCTTTCACATATTAGTCTGGGCTATGGAGGGTTGAAGATTTGGCTTTGGCTTACAGATTAGTTGGAGCTGAAGGCAATGGGGGGAAAACACACAGGAAGGACTCTCTGCCTGCCCCCCATCTGCTTAAAAGCAGGGCATACATTTCCTTCTGTAAGGGTGCCCCCTCCCTTCTCCCGTACCTAGAGGAAGAGAACAACCCTTATCGCCAGAGACAGAGAAGACACCAAGATGAGTCTGCATAAATAAGCCTAAGTAACTTGTATCTGCCACTAGTTTTCCCCATGTACTTATCTTACCATGATTTGCCACTCCTAGAGACCTCAAATCCTTCTTTAGTTAAGTCACTCCTCTACAATTCATTGCCCTTTGTTAAAAGGGTATATAAACCCCTGAGTCTAACTGCTTTTTTGGGGTTTTCCGCTCTGTGGAGCCCTTGTGCACATAAAATTAAAAATTAAGCTTATACGCCTTGACTTCCGTTGGTCTAGCTTTTTGTTTGCTTAATGCGCAGGCCTCTGTTGCAGAACCTAAGAGAGTAGAGGAAAAAATTTTTCCTCCCTGACAACTATGAACCTAAAGTGTGAAAATTTTAGATTACAACAAATTCTAGCTTATCACAAAGAGACCTTTTTTCTTTATGTTATTCTTCAAGCATACATACATATCTTCCTAGTGAGAGGTGTGGAGCACAACTTCTGTTTATTCCAGTAGTTACTGTGCTCAAACTAGAAATCATGTTAAGTGCTGCTTCATATGTGTTTTCTCATTAAACCCAACAGCCCTGTGAGGAAGGAACCATGGTTATCAGTATTTGTTGAATGAATTCATTATTCAAGCCCCATTTTACAGTTGTAGAACTCAGGACTCACGAAGGAATGATGAAGCAGTGGATTAATGGTGGGCTACACAGGGCTAAGTGAACACAGGCAACACTACATATAACTTCTCTGCACATATACATATTTACTTAAGTTTAAGGTCAGGGTTCAATGTTTTCTCTGTATGACATTTTTAAAGAATTTTTTTGTACTGTAACTTACATGCGATGAAATGCAAGGATCTTAGTTGGCACTCACACCTGACCGACTTTTTACTGTTACAGCGCCAGTCGCTTGCACATAATTGTATCACCTGCTTCTTGAAAGACACCAACTGCCAGGCACAGGAAATGTGAACTTGATGAGCTGATGGCTAGTGAATGAGGCCACAATTCTTCCATTGTGATGGCCCCCATAACATTCGCTTTGTTTGCTCCTATTACTGGCATCGTACTGATCTCTGAAATGAATTTTCTTATATTAACGTGAGGTGAACATTTACAATATTCTTATGTCGGACTCAAAATAAATTTCATGAATATGCTATCTGCTGGAGCTCACTTCCAGCAGCGGCTGGCAGTGAAATTGAGAGCACATGAGGGTGCTCCTAGGCCTGATCCTAGAGAAAGTCTGAAGCTACCTCTGTGTTCCCCCTACCCTCCTGTGTTATTCCGGGCCCCTTGTAAAGAAGGAAAGCCCTAGGGGATGTGACGGTTCTCCTCAGATCTTTGAAGGGCTTTCCTATAGAAGTGAACTTAACTTGTTTTACATGGCCCCCAAAAGTGAGCTGGCCTGTTTTCATTCATTCGTGCATTTATTATTATACGGCCCCGCTAAGAGCTGACTCTGTACCAGGCACTATGTTAGGTGCTAAGGATTTTGCATTGAGCAAAACCAAAGGAGAGCCTGCCCCTGTGACATTTATACTCTAGTGGGAGAGGCAGGTATTAATCCAACCCTTTCTTTAGAATCTAGTCTGGGGGTAGGGGGTGGCTCAGCGAGAGGAAGGAGGCTGAAGAGCGCATCCCAGGTCCTAAGACGAGAAGCCCAGAAGCTGCTCATGAGCTGGAGGAAAAGGAAGAAGGGCAGAGTGGCTGAAGTGCTCGGGGGGAGGGAAGCAGGCCCGACCCCACTGTGGTGGTGGTGGGGGCAGTATGTGATGGTAAAGAAATTGAAGAAGAATGAAAGAGTGAAGATGTAGGACCAGCTGGTGGAAATCCAGGTGTGATGGACTTTAATTCCCTTCCTGGAGAAAGCTATTTAATAGCCTGAATGGAGGGCCTTGGGGCCTACTGTGTTGTGATCACTAATGGTGTGTAAGTAGAGACTGGGTAGCTCTTTGTCAAGTATCTGGTTGAGAATACACAATCACAGACGGTCCCTAAGTCTGTGGAGCTGGAAGTCTCTGGGAGTCTCTGCTACCCTAAGATTGTATGACGAGCAGACAGGAAGACTGATGAGGCCGCTGTTGGCCTCTGGGATTCAGACCGTGAGGGCCTCTCAGACGGAGGGGCTGGGCTGGCTGAGGATAGGGCTGATCACCCACGGTGGTTGAGGGCTGACTGTGGAGCTCGGGAGTGAGAAGTCAACGGTGATTCATTCCCGGGCTTGGAGACTGTGAAAATAGGTGAGTGCTGGCAGAAAGGAGAAGCCACATTGTTGGATCAGTTTCAGGAAAACCACACTCACCTCCTGGCCCTTCTGGAGAAGCAGGAAAGGTAACTGAGCATATGGCAAGCCCAGAAGGGTGAATTCGGGATTTGTCAGTAACACTGACACCGTAAAAATGCACAAGTCCTTCAAAAGACGGACTTCAGGGAGCACTTCCTGTCTGGGAACTAAAAAGAGAAAGAATGAGCTAGTGAAAGAGGCAGAGGTGACTGGATCTCCGGGGTTCTGGAGAGGAGCTGCCTTCCCGAGGCGTCCGGTCGGCCGGGAGTGGGTCTGCCAGCATTTTCAGGTCACCTTTGGAATTTCTTTTAGTTAAAAATGCAGGTGCTTAGGGGCACCTGGGTGGCTCAGTTGGTTAAGTGGCTGCCTTCACCTCAGGTCAGGATCCCAGGGTCCTGGGATTGAGCCCCACATCAGGCTCGCTGCTCGGTGGAGAGCCTGCTTCTCCCTCTGTCTCTGCCTGCCTCTCTGCCTACTTGTGCTCTCTCTCTATCTCTCTGTCAAATAAGTAAATAAAACATCTTTTTAAAAAAATACAGGTGCTTAGATCCCACTCCTGAAGATTCTGATCGAGGAGCTTTGGGGTAGGGACTAGGCATCTATATATTTAGATGCAATTTTCTTTTTAAAGATTTTATTTATTTGACAGAGAGAACACAGCGAGAGAGGGAACACAAGCAGGGGGAGTGAGAGAGGGAGAAGCAGGCTTCCCGCTGAGCAGGGAGCCCGATGTGGGACTCGATCCCGGGTCTCTGGGATCATGACCTGAGCTGAAGGCAGTCGCCCAACCAACTGAGCCACCCAGGTGCCCCTGAGATGCAATTTTTTTAAGCAAACTGAAACTTTTGAAGAGGACAGCATGAGACTGTCTTTATGATGCTGTGTTGGTGAAGGATTTAAGTCAGAAAAGTGAGGACCAGAAAGGAAAAGATTGAAAATGTTTACATTAAAGTGTTTAAATTTCTGCATGATAAAAGATACCAGGAGCAGATTTTTAAAAGAAGAACCCCTATTTTGAAGAAGACATCTATGACTTGTTAACCAGAAAGGGTTGGTATTCAGAAAATACCAGTAATTCTTATAAATCAATTAGGAAAAGGCCAGCAACCTACATAAAGGGAGTGGGATGAAGAAGCGGAAATAGGCAAATGCTAGAACAGGTAGCCCATATGGCCAATAAGCAGAAGAAGAGATGTCCCAGCTCTCATGTTATCAGGGGCATGCAGATTGAAACCACACCTCAGTGGGACACTATTTCATATCCTTCTGACTGGCCAAAACCAATTCCTGACAACACCAAGTGTTAACAAGGATACAGAGCCCCACGACTCCCAGGCTGCAGTTGGGAGAGTAAATGGCTACACTCTGGAAAGCAAATCTGCAGTGTGTAGAAAAAAATACGATGTACCTATGACCCAGCAGTTCTACTCCTGGGTGTGTCATCTAGGGACATGATTGCCATCGTACTGGGGGAGAGATGTAAAAGGATGTTGGTTACAGCGCTGTTTAAAAAACATTAGGAGAACAGAAGAGCGATGGTAATGTAATCCAGAAGGCTGGCCTATAGCAGTATATGATTCAGAGCTAATGGGCACAAACATGTACAGATCTCAACAACAAATTGTTCAGCCAGAGAAGCTAGTTGCAGGAAGACATGCTCAGTGATGGTATTTGTGTAAAATCTTAAAACATGCTAAATAATACTCTATATTGTTTATGAATAAGCACACAGTACAAATATAAAAATATGAGCAGGAAATATAAACCTAATTATTTAGTGATTATTTTAGGGGAGGGAGAAATGACGGTGGGATCAAAGGGAGGTACCAAGGGGTTTCAAGTCTGTCTATAATAGTCATTTTGTTGTTTTTCTATGTCTTGATGTATTTCATCATAAAATAGATTAGAGAAAAAATCCAGATGATTCCGATTACAGCTGGGTTTGCGATCCAAGATCTAGAATGAGTGCTTCCCCAAGTTCAAGGTGCATATGAATCCTCAGGGGCTCATGCTATTCTGTTTCATTAGGTCTGGGGTGGGGCCTGAGAGTCTGCGTTTCTCACCGGCTCAGGTCGAAGGACCACACTATTCTGAGTCACAAGCCCCAGAATGACCTGGGTGTTCTCTAGGGTTCTTGGCACGCGGGGGACTGTTCTAAAGCATTCTGGATAGCATGCCTCCCCTCAGGGCCGGGCTACAGTTGGAGGCAGATCTTGTGCCACTGAGTGGAAAGACTCTAAGGACCTGGGGAGATAGACCTTGGAAGGATTTCCCCAAAGCCCCAAAATCTGCAGGTGATCAAGGGAGGAATGCGGCAATGTATGTTACTTGCCAATTTCTTTTCCTTAAACCAGCTTCTGAATTAACACTTGGTAGTCATGCCTGTATAGGTCTCCTGGGGGCAAATTATCCTCAGAGCTGGGAAGCTTTCCACTTTTGATCTTATAGGAAAAGGGAAGCTCAGTCACTGAAGAGTGGGGAAGGGAGAGAGCAGAAGCACAGACCTTACATTTGCAGAGTAGTTTTGTAGGTCGTGGTTCCCTGCTTTCTGGATGGTGGATCTTGAGCTGAGAAAAACAGGACAGACACCCCGCCCCCACGCTTCTGCTCTGGGCACCCATACCTGAAGACTGCATACGCTACTTGTGAGGAGATAGAAGAGGCTGTCGTACAATTTACCATATTTTCTCTAGAAAGGTGTGCTTTGCTCGCACAATATTTTGGTTCCCGTGATGTCCCGTGTCCTTGACGTTTCCCCCCCTGAACCATAAGCACTGCGAGAGCAGGGACCGCTCATCTCAGGTTTAGTACCTGAGCCCAGCACGTGGTACCTCACACGTGCTCAGGAACCATTTATTCGAGAAGTGGAAGAATTTTGACTCCGACACAGTTTTTTTAGATGAAACTTTTTATTTTGAGAGAATTGTAAATTCATATGCAGTTGTAAGAAAACAGAGAGAGGGGCGCTTGGCTGGCTCAGTCAGAAGAACGTGCAACTCTTGATCTCGGGGTGGTGAGTTCGAGCCCCGTGTTGGGCATAGAGCTTACTTAAAAAAAAAAAAAGAAAGAAAGAAAGAACACAGAGCGATCCCAGCGCCCTCTACTCCCGTTTCCCCCAGGGAGCATCTTGCATTGCTGGTGTATGGTATCACAGCCAGAAGGGTGTCGCCGCTGATAGCCCACTGGCCCTAAGTTCCCATTTTACACGCAGCCCTGTCACACAGGTGGGTTTGTGCAGCTGCCACCAGAGGCCAGGCAGGGAATGGCTTCCTCACCGCAGGCTCCCAGAGCAACCCTTCAGCACACCCACCTCCCTTCCATCTTGTCATCTCAAGAATGTTAGACAAATGGAATCACACCGTCTGTAACCTTTTAGGATTGGCTTTTGTTCATGCACCGTAATTCCCTGGAAATGTATGTTACATTTTTCAGCAGTTCTTTTAATTACTGAGTAGTACTCCCTTTGCTGGATATGCCATTGTTTGTTTAACCATTTGCCCCCCCCCCCTTTAAAAGATCTATGTATTTATTTTAGAGAGAGTGTGAACCAGGATACAGGCAGAGGCGGAGGGAAAGGGAGAGAAGCAGATTTCCCACTGAGCGCAGAGACCGACGTGGGAATCGATCCCCCACGACCCTGAGACCATAACCTGAGCCAAAATCAAGAGTTGGATGCTTAACCAACTGAGCCACTCAGGTGCCCCCTAAGCATTTACTGTTTCAAGGACTTCTAGGATTTTTCCAGCCTGGGGCTTCTGAAGAAAGCTGCTGCAAAACATTTGTGTACAGATTTCTGTGACTATCCATTTTCATTTCTCTGGGATAAATGCCCAAGAGTGTAATTACTGGGTCATACGGGGAACTGCGTGTTTAATTTTCTAAGTCACTGCCAAACTGTTTTCCAAAGAGGCTTAGCTTATCAATTTCCATCCCCACCGAGATGTGTGAAGGGCGGGGCTGCTCCCATCCTCGCCAGCATTTGGTAGGGTTGCTGTTTTTCATGTAGAGAAAGAATTTCAGAGGCCCTGGTAGGGATCATTATCAAGAAGAACTTTGCAGGGATTTCTAGAAGGCTCGAACTATAGACAAGAAACAGGTGAATTCCAGAGACATGTGTCTTTTTTGGAAACCTAGTGGATACAGAAATACTATAGGAGGAATACCTTCCAGAAGGTTGGAGAAAAGAGGATTCAGGTGAGAAAGGTGTCGCAGTGATGGCAAAAGCAACATCGGACATACCCAGAGGTTGTCAGAATATCTAATGGCAGCTGGAGGGTGAGGAAGGGGAACGAGGAGGAGGCAGAGCCCACCTGAGTGGAAGCAGAGCGAAGGCAAGCAGACATTATCACTTATTCATGATTCATTTATTCAGCCAGTATTTACTGAGCAGCCGGCTGTGAACCAGGTACTCGTAAGACACACAAGGCACAGTAGTGACATGACAGATAAGGTCCCTGGAAGTTGGAATAACCAACATTTATTTAGTGACTACTATGTGTCTGGTGTTGTGCTAAGCACGTTATAGTATCTTTTTATCTTCCCATGGAGATGGATGTCATTTTCAGCCCATGTTACAGACGAGGCAGGAGGCTCAGAGAGGGTGAGTAACTGGCTTGCGGCCACAGAGCTGGTGTACCATACAGCTGGCCTCCGAATCCAGCCCAGTCTGACCTCCTGAGGGCTGGGGGGATTGCTAAGGCATGCTGGACCCGAGATCCTGGTCCAAGGAACGCATGATAGTCCAATCCCGAAGCGGGATAGGGGACAGGGAGCTGTCTGAAGCAAGAAACCAAGGGGCTTTGATTTCCAAGGCTCTTTACACGCTACAGATCTGTCTGAAGACTTTTTCCTTCCTCGCATCTGAACTGTCTTCAGAAGAGGACAGAATTCTTCCATTTCATCTTTGGAAATTACAGTATGATCGCATCTCTTCTTTTTGGGTGTCCCTTAACTTCGGGAGGGACAACTGGTCCCCTCTGTGGAATAAGCTGTTCAGGTTCCTGGAGCTCAGAGGCTCAGGCTCCGTCCAAGCAGAATCTGTAGTCTGGCTCATTGTTCAGCCTCTCGGTTCCTCAAATAAGGGGATCCCTTCCATCTGTCTCTAACTGTCTGCTGATCAAGAGGGCTGAGGCCTCGTCCTGGTGCTCCTGACATTGAACTCTGCTGTCAGTGGGCTTCTGAAAATCCACCTGATGCTTTTCACAAATTCTTTCTGCCGACACAGGAAGAGTCCCTGCACTCGCTATCGGCTTTAGCTGTTCCCACAGAGCTGGAAATGACAGGGGCCTGGGTGAGTGGGGTCTGGCCGGTCGTCAGGGCGAGTCACTGATCTCTAGGTCAGTCGAGTAAAGGACCCGTATCACTGAGTGTCAGCTTCCTTTCTTTCCTTATTTAGTTTGACTCTCTGGAGGGGGTTGTCCTGCTTCCCAGGAACCTGATTTATATAATCGTAATTTTTCTAGCCTCTTTGTGGGGATGGAAGTCTTTACTCTCATCCCAGGCCTTACTTAGAGACGTAACATGAAGGTCCTCAGCTCTGTGCCTGCTTGCAAGGCGTGGCCCAGCGTCCTCACACATTAATTTGCTAAAACACAGTTTCTGTTTAGAGCCCAGAAGAACACATGGCATGGGAGTGAGGAACTCGAACTCTCTGGTTCTTTTTTGCACCTGTCTTGTGCTGGTGACATGCTCTTGGGTCCCAGATTCTTTAGGTGGGGTCACACTGGCAGGGCGGCCCCTGAGGGAGGAGATGCCATGCTCAGCTATGAGGCTGCCCTTGGCCCCAGACCCCCTCTTCCGCTGTGCGCTGTGGTGTCTTATTTAAAACTCTTCACAGAATAGGTAATCACTTATGTCGAATGTCCCTTCCCAGGGCTCTAACAACCTAAGAATTCATCTCACTAATAAGAGCAATAATACAATAGCCAACCCGCATTGAGTAGTTTTTAATGTGACAGGACTTGTGCTTAAAATAAACTTTTATTTGTTCTAATTTATCCTTTCTAACCCTGCTCAGCGGATGAGACTATGAGCCCCATCTTATACAGGAGGGAACTACTACCCGGAAAGGTTAAGGACTTCCATATCTGTGCCGGAGTCACATGCCCATAAGGATGATATCACACGTCCTCCCGTTAAAACAAGCACAGCCTTTTCCCTCCTGAGGCAATGCTTGCAGCATGGCTGACGGGTTTTCCCAGGGATTCCAGAATCATCTGGAAGAGCAGTATTTTTCACAGCACTGTCTGTGGACCACCTGCATCAGAATTCCCCCGGCTGCTTGTTAAAAGTCGCAGCCGTGCTGAGTCACAACCTCTGGGAATGGGGCCAGGGGATCGGCATTTTTAGAAAGCTTCCCCCAGAGATTCTGAGGGACTTGAGTATTTCCATTGGTTTATCAATCCCAGTCTGTGGGGAGGCCTGAAACCAGGAACAGGGATTGGCGAGGCTGTGTAGCAGTAGCCGGGCAAACCTTTTTTTTTTGCAAAGGGCCCGAGAGTTGATAGCCTGAGTTTTGTGGGCGGTAGGGTCTCATCGCAGCTGCTCAGCGCTGCCCCGACGTGACGCAGATGCCCTCCCTGACTCCCTGCGACCCAGGGGCATGGCTGCGCACCAGTGAAGCTTTGTCTGCCCTAACAGGCGGCTGGGGGGCCATAGTCAGCTGCCCCCTGAGAGTCACCCCGGCCTGCCAGCCCTCTGAGCACCCCTTTCCGTGGGAATTACTCTTCTCCTGTCTGTTAATGACAGACAGCTGTATCCGTTAAGATAAACTCACCTGCTGTCATAAACCCTGAATCTTAGTGACATAAAATAATAAAAGTTATTTTTCACTCATGTCACTAGGGATCTTCTCTGTGGTCACGTAGGGACCGAGCCTTCTCCTCGTTAGGGCTTCAGCCCTGTTGGTCCTCACAGCCCTCTCCAGGCAGCCAGTGGGCGAGGAAAGAGAACAAGGATTATTTGTGGCAATGTGTACAGTCTGGGTCTGGAAGACTACCCATCGTTCATGCCCACAGCAGACCTCTTACTGTTTGGAGTCCAGAAACAGTGATTTCTCAAGCCTGCGAGGTCCTCGGTCTATGGACTCTCTCTGTTTCCTTCCTCCTCTGTGTGAAACCCATCTGGTTCTTGCCTGGCCTCATCTCTTCTTTATGAAGAAGAAAAAAAGAAACTTTGCCGAGGTCAACCAGGAGAAGCCAGACACGGCCCCACTGTGGCATGAAGCCGCTTTCCCTCGGGCTGCAGGCTCAGAAGGCACGGGGCCCCCTTCCACATCACCATAGGGATATATTTTATCGTATATTCTGCCCTTGTGTTCCCTAGATCTCCATCCTCCCAGGCGCCAGGATCAATTTCCTCCCTAGCAGCTGCCTGCCCCCCAAGCAGGTGCTATGTATTTTAGGCCGTTGCTATGGTAGCACCCCTTCTGCAGGGTACCCACTTCTGGATCAGTTCGAGTGACACGGCCGCTTTAACAGTAGACTGAAATGCTATGGGACCAGACACGACTCAGTGCTGATTTCTTGCTCCCAGCGCATTCTAATACAGATGTTCCTGGAGGTGTGGCGTTGGTCTCCCGGAGACCAAATTTTTCCATCTTGGAGCTCTCCCCTCCTGCAGGGCCTTGTGGTCCTCTCTACCCTGCTGGCCAAGGGGGAGGAAAGGAAGCGCCTCCGATGGGATGTGCCTGGACCCGGTGTTAGCGCTTCAGCCTCTGTTCTCTTGGCCAGAGCTCAGTCACGTGGTCGCACAGCAAGAGGGGCTAGGAAATGTCATCTAGTGACAAGCCCAAGAGGAAAAGAGAATAGGTTCTAGCGGGACTGCCTGATGCACCAAAGTCCACTGGCTGAGGAGGGAGCCTGTCAACGGGCAGCCTGCCTCGGTGCTCACCAGGGGTGCTCTGAGGCCCTGAGGAGTAAAATGCAAGCGACTTGCAGATACCTTCATCAGTACAACTCACATTTCCTGCGTGGCCACTCTGTGCGGAGCGGTAGGCCAGACGCTGGGACCCAAGCTCCTCTTGGAGCTCTGGGTGACTCCTTTAATCATATCTCCTGTGCTGGGTCCCAAGGGGCCCAGGAGCCTGGGGAGGGAGTCGGGGAGGCCGGAGGGTTTGATGACATGGCCCGTGCAGTGCTTCCCGTGGGGACAGAAAGGCGCCCGGTAGAGCTGAGCTGGGCTCTGGCCGCTGTGATAGCAGGCGCCGTCTCTGCAGCCAGTTGCATGAAATGTAATTGGAGGGGAAAGGGCAACCCATGGCAGATGTTTTCTTTCTAGCTCTGTGGGTCATCTTCATGGGACTCTGCTTTCCTGCTAGGAAGCTTCGAAGGGTGTGGTTGCCCAGGATACAGGGCTGTCATCTCTTTTTGTGTTAGTTTCTGGCTGTTGGCAAAGTTAGGGAGCTGACAGTGTGTCTGCGAATGCCCTCGGTGGTGCTTAGGGTGGCCCGAGGAGGGGCCCAGAGCCTGCATCCTTGCTCTTCTCAAGGTGTCGGTCATTTGCGTTAGAGACTGCTGCCACAGTTGGTGGTGGGGGGGGGGGTGGTAGGCCCCCCAAAACTGAATCAGTGGGCTGAACAGGGCAGACAGAGCTTCCTGTCACCAGCCATTGGGCATTTGCTCTGTGCCCCATCTCTGGCCCGGTGCCGAGACGCTCTTGTCACTGGAGCCCACTCTCTCGGTAACCCAGGGCCGCTGGGGAAGGATCCAGAAACTGTTATGTAGGGCCCTGGCAGTATTCTCCACAAGGGTTTTCAGAATGGGCTAAGAAAATGGGCCTAGGGGACATATTTAATTCATACCGGAATAGGCCATGGAGGGAAGTTTGAAATCTCTTTCAGAGACTTTTTTTGAGGGTAGAAAATTGTGCCTCTGAAAGCAGGATGGTAGCCCGGGAAATATCTGGGGCACCCTTCCGAGCTGCATTCCGTAATCTGTTGCACGTTTTCTGCTAAGGAAACGAGGACTACAAAAGGTTAAATTTCTCATATAAGATTAATTCAGCCATCTCTGTGAAATGGTGGAAGCAGAATACCAATGGACCCTCGTTTCTCTCATGCTGTCTCGCTTGGAGCCTATCAAAGAGTGTCCTGGCAAAGAGTCAGGTCTGTGGCTGCTAAACACTGCAGTCCGTCTCTCTCGGAGCGTGCCAGGAAGACAAGGCCATAATTTAGAAAATGTAGCTACCTTTTAAGGAAGGATGAAAAGGTACAAAATGCACCTTTCTTCGCATGTTAGATGCCAAATATTTTGGAGCAATTAAACTTGCAGCTTGGTTTCCTGTTGGGGAGAGTTATTTGCATGGCATCTACAGGAAACAAACTTGGTAAAGCTGCTTGCTTCTGGGGAGCTCCCACGGTTTCAGGAGCACCGCTCGGGGTCCTAAACAGACTAACTCCTCGATAAGATGTGTGTCTTTTGAGTGTGGAACTCCGCATTCAAGATGTAAATGCAGTAAGAGTTTTGCCCTTATTTTAATTGCTTTTCACAATGCTTGTGATTTTTCTTATTTGACTTAAGCCTGGGGGATTGTGGGGGGTGGGCTCGCGGGGCTGAGGGAAGTGTTAGCTACTGTTACATAAAAACTAAAGATCCTTGAAGTTAGATTTTTAGATTTTCTGTCAGTACTGCTCTCTTTTTTCTTACATATTGTCATATTGTCGTAAATATAAAGGGGTGGGGTGGGGCCTACCAGGATTTGGAAGTTTCTTCCTCCTATTTAAAGTTTCATTTCTGCTCTATAGCATCAAATAATGCTGGTTATTCTTACATTGACTATTTGGGACAAAGAGCCTCTCTTAAATGAAAGATAATTGCAAGCTTTGTCCCCGGTCTCAAGTTTACTGCAGGGCTTCTCATCCCCTTTGGTTATACAGAAACGAAATTATAAACCACCAGTAGCCTTGGAAATCTCAATCGATTGCAAACGACTAAATATTTAATTCAATCATTGCCTATACTTGCAGGGATGACTCGGGTGTTTTTCTTTTTACTGAGGGCTCCGTGAACGCGGGCTCTGCGATGGCTGCTGAGGACTGTGTCTGTTGCAAGGACGCTCCCCTGCAGTGAGGAGCCGGGGCAAAGCCTGTGCAGAGCAGCCCTTTTTGCAAATGGTAGTCGATTTTTGCAGAAGGTTTGTGGCCAGATCGCTATGTATAATACTGATGAAGCATTTTTGTTCCAGCTCTGTCTCGGAAGACCTAGGCTGTAGACGTGGGGATTTCAGTAGGAAACATTATGGATCTGTGGAGCTGGTAAGTTTACACTGAATGTTCAGTGGTAGTACATTGATTTAGATTTAGAGCCTCGCCAAGCTCATCAGATCTTTTGTTGTATATTTACTGTCAGACCATGTGGGTACCGTGTAAGGCTGGGATGGGAAGAAATGACTATTGAAAGGCCATAATAATCAGCTCATCCTTATCTATTTGTTTTTATTGTTATGTACTCTGAATCTCTGCCTTCCAGTCTGTTAAAAATATGTTGTGGCTTGGTATTTTTCTCTGGTGCATATCATTGGAGTCTATGATTAAATGATTTATGAATTAAGAGAGGCAGCATTTGGTTTTTATATTATCTTATTCCTAAAAGTTGGTAAATCTAGTTTTTGAGGTTTAAATATGACTGAAATGTTCTGATTTTCTGTACCTTTGCTTTCTGGGTATGTGGTAGGAGTTAGAATATTGATGAGATTTTTTTTTCTTCCTGTTAAAAGTGTATTTGTTGGGCTGGAATATACTGTGATAAATGATAGGTATCTGGAATGAAAATACCACATTTCTCTTACGAGAGACATTAGGGTTTATATTATGATCTTTTAAAATAGTATGCTTTCATTTTAAAAGAGGAATAATGAAGGCATATTTTAGCCTCAATCTTTTAAAGACAGAACTGTGATTTTTTTTTTCCCCAACTGCATGGAAATTTGAACAAATTTTTGGGAAAATGTGCTCATAGAATTCTCTTGATTATTATTTAACACTATTAAAAACATTGAATGTGTTATTTCTATTTACAGAAAATGAGTTGCTTGGATCCATTTGTGTGGTACCCAGTTTTCCTCCATTAATATGTGCTGCATTCTTGCAGGGTTTAGTAGGAAAAATTATACCAGAGTTTTGTACCAGTAGCGTTCTATTTGAATTCACTCATATGTTACAGACTTGGCTCTGTATCTGGCCCAGGGCTGAGTATTCTTGAAAATATAAAATAAGTAAAAGATTTGGACCATATTCTTAAGGAGCTTACTGTCTTGAGCTGGGCAGATAAGATACATAAAATATCTAGAAAATTAATTTAGTCACATAAAAGACACATTGATTGACGCCATCAGTGTGGTTCTGTGTCTGCCGCTGGTGGCACCGGGCCAACCCAGACCACTGCCTCCCCCGAAGGCGCTTAGGTAGAACTCTGATTCAGGGCCGGGACAGGGAAATATCATGAGAGGGCTGTAGCTAGGGCCCGGTTCGGGTGACGAGAGGGGAGAAAGTGACCCATCCTAGCCAGCAATCTTGGGGAAGCCGCCGATCTTGGGGAAACAGCCGGGAGGGCCACGCAGAGGCTGTAGGACGGCCGTGGGCTGGTGGTAGAGAAGACAGAGAGCGGATATTTGCAAACTATGTGATTCTTGGCAGTGATGTCTTCCTGGGGCAGTGAGCAAATGGCCCTGCCTCGGCAGGCAGCCTTAGGAATCAGTCCTGGCTCCACATACCAGCTCTAGCTGCCACCATGGTCTGTGGGCTTCTCAGAACCTCAGGGGCGCTTAAGAACTTGGGTCCCGAAGTCACTTTGTTTCATTATTTCCTAGTTGTCTGATCATGGACTTCTTTTGGCCTCCGTTCTCTCTTCTGTGCGATTATTATATGATTATATATTCTATAAATAGGAATATTAATATTATCTATCTTATACGGCTGTCAGGAGATTAAATGAGGTAAGGCACATAAGCACAGGCCACGGTAGCCAGCCGTGGTGGCAAAGATGAAATCTGGTGACCAAAGGGCAGGACCGGACTCACAGGTGGACTTTGGACCTGATCCAGGAGGTCCCATGGAGCTCTCCTAAACGGTGAGAGTGGTGTTTGGGGAGAGAGCAAAGGTGTGAAGGATGGGCCCTTTATAGATGAGGGGTGGGGACTGGGGCTGTCGGGCTGGGGAGGGAGTTGAGAGCAGCAGAGCAGCGGTTCCCAAACCAGAGCATGCATCTGCAGCACCTGGAGGGCTTCTCAGAACAGACTGCCGGGCCCCCAGCCCCAGAGTTTCCAATGCAGTAGGTGTGGGGTTGACCCAGAATTAGTGTTTCTAGCAAGTTCCCAGGGGATGGCAATGTCGCTGGTCCCAGGACCACACTTGAAGTAACCCCGCCTTAGAGAACCCCAGGCTTGTCCTCGGTCATCGTCAGCCTCATGAGGCAGCTCAGTGACCAGAATTCTTCCTTCCATTCGTTCAGGTTTTTGCTCTGGAGCCATGGGAGGGAGTGTGTGTGTGTGTGTGTGTGTGTGTGTGTGTGTGTGTTTCTAGCTGACTTTTAAAAAAATAGTATAAAGTAAATTTTAAACACATTTTAAAATTCCGTGTATAATTCCTCTGCCCCATTGTCACTTTTTTCATCTCATTTTGGTACCTTCCAATCTTTATAATGACTAACCTCGGTTCCACCTAGCTGTAATCAAATTACACATACAATTTTGTCTTCCTCTTTCTTCGTCCAGCCGTATTTTGTAAATGTCTTCTTGTTATGTAGTCCTCATGTTACCATTTTAACCGCACGATAGCCCAACATCATTATAAACAATTCTCTGGGTAGTAGTTCCCCTCCTTTTTTAAAATTAGGCCGTGTTGACTTTTCCCTTGTCAGGAGTGGCATGCCCTAGTGGTTGGTATGATTGAGAAAAATCAAGAGCCAAGTTCCATTTTTGCCATCTAAAGATCTCTGAAAATTCTGACTCCTGTGTTTTAAGGAAGGAGACATTTTCTCTTATCTATGACCAACAGTGAATTATTAAAAACTGTTTCTGCGGGGGCGTCTGTGTGGCTCAGTAGTTAAGCATCTGCCTTTAGCTCAGGTCATGATCCCAGGGTCCTGGGATCAAGCCCCACATCGGATTCCCCGCTTGGCGGGGAGCCTGCTTCTCCCTCTCTCTCTCCCCCTGCTTGTGTTCTCTCTCTCTCACTCTGTCTCTCTGTCAAATAAATAAATAAAATCTTAAAAAAACAAACAAACCTGTTTTTGTGTTTTCTAGGTGCATGAGGAAATAAGTTTAACTTTTTTTACACACCTGGTTTGATGATATTGTTACAAACCCAATCAATCTTGGGCATCCTGAAACTCAAGTGTTTGTAGAAGGGTGCTGAATTGAAATTTTAGCATAGACTTCTTTTGACCTTGAACAGATGAAGTGGAAGTCCTTGTGAAGAACCAAGCTGGGCGGTTGACATCTATAATGAGGACAGGTTTTGGGCTCAATTGCCTTTTTTAAACTGGGTATAAATTGTGAGTGAGAACACGGAATCTCAGACCTTTATAGACTCATGGCGGGAGCGGGGGGGGGAGGGGAGGTTTTCTCAGCGCTTATCCAATACCCATGTATTGAAGGCCTGCCCCTGACCCCTCGCACCAGGCACGGTGCTAGGCACTGAGAGGAAGAAAAAGCAGTTTCTCTGCCCTCGTGGAGCTGTGGTCTGGCTTTAGAACCAGCAGCCTCCAGCATCGCTGCTTTGCAGGATCCCAGCTGTTCCCTGCCTTGATCAGGAATTGTTTCCTTGCAAGGAACAAAGACCCACTCGGTCCAGCTTACATCTAAAGCAATTCACTGAGCACGTGTGAGTGAGGCTCACCGAAATGAAGGGCAGGAAGCACAGCTGGGCCTCCCGTGACCAGGAAGCCGTCAAGTAGCTCATCTCTCCCATTGATTCTCTGAGCGTCGATGCCGTCCTCTCCTCCGGCCAGCTCCCCTGACTGCACTGTCACCTCTCTCCCAGCTGCCTTCCCAGGGGTGGTGGGGTTTTTTAACACTTTTCATCAGGGTCAGGTATACACAATAGAAAATTTACCATTTCTTATCAAACAATTCAGGGAGGAGGAAGTATATTCACAACGTTATATGACCATCATCATCATCCACTATCTGAGCATTTTCCATCAGCCCAGACAGTAACTATACCCATTAGATAGCAAGTCTACATTCGCCCTTCCTCCCCAGGCCCTGGTGACCTCTCTTCTCCCTCCGTCTCTGTCAGTTTGCTGCAGGGACCTCCTCCTATGAGTGCAGTTCATGGTATTTGTCCCTTTGCCTGGCCTGTTTCACTTAGCGTGAGATTTTCAAGGTTTCATGAATGAATTCTGTCCTTTGTACACACCACATTTGGCTTATCCATTTCTCAGGGCACACTTGGGTGGTTTGTACTTTTTCACTCCTGTGAATGATGTTGCTATGAGCACTGGCGTGCCGGTCCGTGTTCGAGTCCCTGCTTGCTTCATTTCTATTGGGTCTCTTAACTGGTAGTGGAATTACTGGGTCATATGAGAATTCTATTTTTAACTTTGGAAGAACTCCCAAGCGTGTTTCCATAGTGGCCACAGCATCTTAGGTCTCCACCAGCAACACGCAAGGGTTCCAGTTTCTCCTACAATCTCACCAATAATTGCTCCGTTTTGTTTAAATATTTTTTAAAGATTTTACTTAATTTTTTTGACAGAGAGAGACACAGCGAGAGAGGGAACACAAGCAGGGAGAGTGAGAGAGGGAGAACAGGCTTCTCGAGGAGCAGGGAACCCCACGTGCCCCTCCCTTTTGTTTAATAGCCATTGTAATGCATTGTAAAGGGTCTCATTTTGATTTACCTTTCACCCAGGACCAATGATATTGAGCATCTTTTCATATTTTTATTGGTCATTTGTATTTGTCTGTGTTTCAATCAAGTTGTTTGTTGTTACTGTTGTTGTTACAGAGTTCCTAATATATTCTGAATATTAATTCCCTTATCAGATGTGATGTGACCTGCAAATCTTTTTTCCTGTTATGTGGGTTGTCTTTTTACTGTTGATAGTATCCTTTAATGCATAAAAGTTTGTAATGTCCATGAAGTCCAATTTGCCCATTTTTTGTTTTGTTTTGTCACCTGTGCTTCTGGTGTTATATTCAGGGAGTCATTACCAAGGCTAGTGTCGGGAAGATCTGCCCCTATGTTCTCTCCTAAGAATTCAGTACTCTTAGCTTTTACTTTTTTTCCTTGATCCATTTTGAAATGTTGTATGTGGTATATGGTGTAAGGTAGGGGTCCAACTTCATTCAGTAGGCTTATGATTTATTGGGAGTCATTTTGTGTGTGTATGGAATGAAATAGGCGTCCGGCTTCATTATTTTGCATGTCGATATCCAGTTTTCCCAGTACCACTCATTGAAAAGACTGTCCTTTCCTCATTGAGTGGTCTTGGCACCCTTGTCTACAATCAATTAACCGTACATGCAAGGGTTGATTTCTGGGCTTTCTCTTCTATCCCATTAGTCTATATGTATGTCCTCACACCAGAGTGCTGTTTCAAAATGTTGGCAATACAATGCGTTTTCTTTCTGAAAACCCTTCACTGGCTGACCATTAAAGTCCAGACCCTTTACAAAGCCCTACAAGAACCTGTGTGATCCCAGTTCCGCCTGCCTCTTCCACCCTCCCTCGTGCCACTCTGTCGCTGTGCTTCACACATTCAGCCTTGTTTCGTCTTGAGAACACATCAGTTCTTCCTTGGCCCCAGGCCTTTGCACTTACTCTTCCTTCTGCCTGGAATGGGCTTCCCCTCACTTATGGCTGGCCTCATCTTAAATGTCACCTTCTCAGAGAGGCCTCCCCCCAACCACCCCGTGTCACGTGGTGCTTCTCTTCATGCTGTCCTATTACTCGTCATCCTATTTCTTTTTGTAGTGGTATTTAGCATGCTCTATTTATTGCAAGTATTTGTTAACTTATTACTCTTGTCCACTAGAGATAAGGGTGGAACCACGTCTATCTTGTGCTTATTTGTATCTCTAGGACCTGGCACAGGGCCTGGCACATACTGAGTTCTTATTAAATGTTGTTTGTTACTAAACTGACTTCCAATCCCCCAGTTCCCTTTGTCTTACAGCCCCACTGCCCACCACGGTCTGTTCATTCTTGGGCCCAATTTCAAATTCCAAGTAGAATGTCATGGATCGGTTCCTCCGGTTCAGGTGTCTATCCCTGATTCACACTGTTGTGTTCAGGGAAGTAGGGCCTCGTGCTATAACTATGGCCTCCTAGACCCATCTCCTCAGCACAGCTTGGGGATGGGGCAGCTTCTCTCTGGAAAGGTTATGAACAAAATTCAGTTTCAAATTGCATGACACCCCAAAGACATCTCTAGCATTGCTTCATATAGTAGATGGTTTAAAAGCTCAAACTAAAAGCACCTGGTGAAAATACCGTCTTCTGCCAGTAGACCATTCTTCTCGACACTTTTTTCAATCCCATACACAAGGGTGCAGATTATAAACTCCCCAGAGATAGGAATCACGGCTCTTTAGTTAGCACTGTCCCTAGCACCAAGCACAATCCATAGCATTCGTTACTTAGTAGTTATTGATTGATTGAATGAATGAATGGTTCAATTGGGTCGAAATTAGAAAGTAGCCTAACCCATCAGATAGAAATACAAGAAAGGAAGAACAAGACTCTTGGACCCCCTCCCCCAATATAATTGGCCTCATTAGCTTGCAGTGCATTCCATCTAAAACATACGCCATTTTTCTTCTTGATAAATTGGAAGTCTGCTCTGTGGCGGCAGCATTCTCAGCAAGGCATAACCATGACACCAGGGACCGCTCTTCATCACTTCAGATGGAAACCTGTCAGGAGAAGCAAAGATTGTTTGTAGCTTCTATTGATCTTTCCTTGACCTTTGACTCAGTGGATATGAAACTGATGTGATATGAATGATGAACAGCGTGGGCACGATGCAGATCTCTTTCCCGCCCAGCCAAGCTGCTGATTCTCCTACAATCCTCCATCTTGGTACTTCTGGGGGCACCACTGTCTATAAGGCAGTTTCAAGTCCAGATAAATATTGCCCAACCCTTTTTAAGTCTGTACCTTCATGACTCAAGCCCGCATTTGGATGAATTGCATGCTCCCTGCTGTATAGGAAGGAAACACGTGACTGCTTCTCTGTAAGGACGGCAAGGATTTGCTGTGATGAGGTCACGGTGGCCGCCAAGGCTGTCCGTGCTACCTAATTACTCCCAGAAGAACGGTTTACGGGGGACTTGCTTGCCATCTGCAGGTTCCCACATTTGAGGTTTCGACGGTTGTGGACTCCTGCCGGCTGATCCATAGTGATCCGTACTTTTGCTCAGGCACGAATTTGAATGATGACTGTGGGACTGTTGTACAGAAAGACGATTCTTGGCTAATGAGTGATTCAGCGGCCCTGACACAGTCCAGCTTTGTCCTTTATTCGGGGTTGAGGAGGCTTTTTGTTTTCGTAGGCATTTTATGGAGGAAATTATATACCATGTAGCATTTCCAAATTGAGAGATTATCGAAGGGACCAGCATATTTCCCTCAGGAACATCCGAACATCAAGACTGCACCATTTTATAGCTAAAATCCTCATTTTGGCAGATGTTTCTTCAAAATGGACCTGGCTCATGTCTAAGTCTTAAATAGCAGCCTGACTCAGTGAGGCACCCCAAGATACGTGTATCTCAGAGCACTTACCAGTAAGTTAACGTGGCTTAAAAGTGTGGGGGCTCTTTTGGATATTTTTGGTGTCTTTGTGGGTGACTTTGAACCTTTCCCAGGCTCAGATTTAAAATTCTTGCCACCATCTTCTGTGACATAGAACCTGAGACCTTCCTCCTGTAATTATTTGTGTATCATAATGGGAGCCAGAAATCTATTACTATGATGATGATTTTGTTACTTCTGTTATCAGTTTTAACATTTATTGAACGTTTGCTACGTGCCACTCACTAAGCTAAATGCTTTAGGTACATATACCTGTCTGACCCTTCCAAACAGCTGCGCAGTGGGGAGTGTTTGATTATGCTGCACGTTGTGGGGTTTCAGGAGGTGTTTGTGGGTATTAAATGGCTCCCCATTTAACTGATGATCTCAGAGAGGTCCCACCAGCCTGGGAGGGGTAGAAGGGACATTTTAACCCAGGTCTGCATGGCTCTGAGAACCCTGGGACCTAATCTCTCAGCCTCTAAGCCCATGCTCTGATAGCCCCCACCACCGATAGGCTGGTTTCTAAAGAAATGAAGTTGATCGTTAGAGCAAACTCTTTCACCCCTTGACCAGTGGTAGCACAGAGAAGCTTTGCTTTATGTTTCAGCTCAAAAGTCTAATTTTTTTTTTTATTTGACAGAGAGAAACACAGCCAGAGAGGGAACACAAGCAGGGGGAGTGAAAGAGGGAGAAGCAGGCTTCCCGCCGAGCAGGGAGCCTGATGTGGGGCTCGATCCTGGATCTCCGGGATCATGACCTGAGCCGAAGGCAGTCGTTTAACCAACTGAGCCACCCAGGCGCCCCTCAAATGTCTAATTTTAAACTCTCTTCTGGCCAAATCTTAACAGGCTTGATTTTAAGAAGAATGTTGATAAAGGATTATCCAAAGAGACGTGCCATAAGTGGTCTAAATTTAATTCTTGGATTCTTCTCAACCATAAGAGAGCTACAAACACTTAGCCTGCTGTCCTTGGTCTTTCTTAGACTTGCTTCTCTTGATCTGTGCTTTGGCCTTATGCCTTTAACTTGCCCTGATGGACAGAATGGAAGCGAGCCATATGGAGCTAGACAGTTTGTTTCCTGGAGGATGCTCTTGAGGATTTTTCTTGGTGTGCCACAAAGTCTCAGTTTTAAGAGGACCTATGAGCAAAGTTTTGCACAGGACCAAAAAGTACGATGCTTCTCCCATGAAGATGCTTTGTTGTTAATCTTATAGGTAGTAGGAAGCCTGTAAATGACTTGGGTTTTTTTCCTCTTCGGGTTGTCCTCCAGCAAGCTTGGAGCCCGGTTTATGGCTTGCCTCTAACTACCTTAAAGGACTTTATAGCATACATCCTAATCTCATTCTCTTATTTTCAGTTGATCTACCCACACCTAATTTGTCCTTGTTCTGAACTTGCTCTATTATCTAATTTTATCTATTGAATAAAATATGTTTCAGAAAGGGGCACCTGTGTGGCTCAGTCAGGTAAGTGTCTGACTCTTGATTTCTGCTCAGGTCAAGATCTCAGGGTCATGGGACCAAGCCCCACCCCACCTCAGGGCTCCACGTGAGGCTGTGGAGACTGCTTGGGATTCTCCCCCTCTCCCTCTGTCCCTCCCCCGCCCCTACTCACATGAGCACGCTCTCTTTCTCCAAAAAAAAAATATATTTTGGAAAACTGCTTTAAACGTTTCTTAAAAATAAGGTAGAGGGGCACCTGAATGGCACAATTGGTTAAGCCTTCAACTCTTGGTTCGGGCTCAGGTCGTGATCTCAGTGTCATGAGATTGAGCTCCATGTTGGGCTCCAAGTTCAGTTCTTCTTAAGACACTCTCTCCCTCTCTCCCACCGCACCCCCTGTGTTCTCTCTCTCAAATAAACAAATAAATCTTTAAAAATAAAATAAATTAAAAATAAGGTAGAGCATAAACAAGCCATTTCCATATCCAGCCCTGAAGAGCGTATCTTCTGTACTCTGTTGACAGTTGTCAAGTTTATAGAATGACTTTGACCCTTGTCTCCTCCCCACCCTACTTTCTGAGATAGTGTGACTTATGACCTACTTTCATAAGATCAACAACACTTGAGGAGAATTAGCGCCACCTGACCAGCCATTCGGTGACCATCTTGGGTGGTTGAGACCCAAAAGGAAGCCAAATCCACTACCTAGACACACACTGTAATAAATTTTCCCACACAAAAGTCTTGGGAACAGCTACTTCCATGATATTCAGCACCAGCGTGCTCTCTAGTCTCAAAACTAGAATGGAGAGGGGCACCCAGCTGGCTCAGTCAGTAGATCATGGTACTCTTGATCTTGGGATCATGAGTTTGAGCCCCACATTGGGTGCGATTTAAAAATAACAACAATTAGAATTGAAGACACTCCACTCCCAACCTGCTGCAGGTCCGGGGTTGCTCATGCTCTTCCTGGTGGCCTCCCTCTCCTGTGCTGCCATGTCCTTCCCTGCAGGATGGGTGCTCTCTCTGCCCCTGTGGTGACCCCAGTTTGGCTGCCCGTCTCTGGCTCCTACACCTTCTATCCAGTGTCCTGGCATCTTTGTTCACTGACTCCAGTGGTCTTCAGGTAGTGGGGGGGAGTGATACCCTGGTATACTATAAAAATACTTTCAAATTCTGGCCAGTGAGTGTCTAATGGGTTATTTTTTTATATAACCAGAGACACAAATTGTTAACAGATTGTTTGCTTGGGAAATTCTTCACAGGAAATCAAATTTTCTGCCTTGATTGTGGTTTTTCATATGCCCAGGAGGCACATTTGTCATGTGCGTCTTAAACACTCTCTCTCTCCGTGCGTGTTGGGTAATGTCCTTTGTGCCTCCCCCATCTTGTGCCAGAGCGATCCCTGCCCTGCTCCTGGCCCCTCAGCTTCCGGTAGGACCGGGCTCGGCAGGGCGTACCAGCCATCGTCGCACAGGGACATCTTTGACTTGGTCTAAAGTAGATCATGTTATGTACCTTTGTATACTGTTCTCATCCAGAACAAATATGTTCACTGTTTTGAAAATGCTTTGAACCTGTGCTAACGTCTGAATATAGGCAGGCCCACCATCAGAACTGTGGAATCCAACAACCATGAACACACACACACACACACACACACACACTCTCTCTCTCTCTCTCTCTCTCTCTCTCTCTCTCTCTGTCTCTCTCTCTCTCTGTCTCTCATTTGAAAACCACTCTTTTACTTCTCTCCGTGCTGTTAAAGCTGAAAAGGAATCTGGTCTGTTTTCCAGCATCTCACACATGGGCTCTGAACATTCAGAGCTCTTTTGAGGCCCTCACAAGCGAGTCTAGCCCTTTCAGCTTATTAACTGCCCCCTGCGGTTCGGGAGACACTCCGCCAGGGCCACTGGAGGGACGGTGTTTGAGGTCCCTCCCAGCGCCCCTCAGCTGAGGCCCCGGCCTTCCAGCCCCCCCGGCCCCCTGGCTTAGGTCAAGTCCCTGCTTTCTTCAGGTACACATCCACCTCGTGGGTTGGAGCAGCTTCTCACCTTCTCGCTGAGAGACAGGAGTATCCCTGGTGGGTTCTAGAGCTGGCTTCCCCTGCTTTTCCCCACCAGGTGAGGGTCGGACAAGGCCCGCCCCAGATCCAGCATGGCTGCCATGGCTGACTGGCCGCAAAGGGCTTCGGCTTTCACGCCCCACTGTTACAATTGAGCCCCAGCTAATATTCTCATTTTTATATGGAGCTCTCTTACTCATTTAATTAAAGCAGTGACTTTGGTTTCCTTTATGTGTAAGAGAAGGGTTGTATGCTTTTTGGTCTCAGCTTTTTAATCGGCCTACTGTAGTTATCACTGTGGCGCAGTCTTTTAAAATATAATCTCAAACCGCATTTGCTCAAGAGATGTGAAGGCTTTTAATTACTCTGGGAGCACCTTTCAGCCACGCTCTGAAGTCTCTTTCCGATCCCTGTGATAGTTCCACAATTCTGAATTCCTCCTTTGGATGCTCCCTCTTCTTCTTCGCTGAGCCTGCTCTTGCCAAGGTCACAAGGACCTTGTCGCTACCAAATCCGCTCCTACTTTCTCTTCCAGGCCTAGTCTGTAGTACCGTGAACACCTTCTCCTCCCTTGGTGTCTGCGCCTCGGCTCTCCCACCTCCCTGCTTCACCTTCTCAGCTTCTCTATGGATTCCCTCTCTTCTGCCGAGTCCTCACATTTTGAGGCTCCTCAGGGCTTCGTCTCAGACACTCTGTTCATACTACATGCTCCTTCTTGGTGATCTCTCCTACCCCGTGGCTTTGGTTACGGCCTTCAGACTGTGACTCACACATCCAAGTATTCTTCCCAGATCTCTATCCGTGGCGCATAGAACCATTTGCCCAAATGCCCACTGGCCGTCTCTCCTGGGACAGCCTGTGGGCAGCTGAACCTCAACATGCCTCAAAATGAACTCAGGTTGTCCCTCTTCCTGACCCCAAACCACTGAGGGAATGACACTACCTTCTTTTCAGTTGCTAATTTCAAAAACTAGGAATCTGCTGTACCCCCCATCCAGTCTCTTAGCATATCCTATTGGATTTCTGTCCTAGATAGATTTCATGGCTAGATCGCTCTTTATTCACAGGGATGTGCACATACAATGCCAGAGAGCCTTTTGAGTGGTGGGAGATAGATACACACAGACACGTGTGTGTATGTATATATATGCATGGAAATACATTCAGGGGTGTGTGTGTGCGTGCGCTAACGCAAATTCCACAACTACCTGATGAGGTGTTCTTACCCCCATATCACTAGGAAGATAGCTAAAGTTCAGAGAGATTAGTAACTTGTTCAACGTCACACAACTAACATGTTGTAGAGTTTGTCCCCCCACCTTATTCCATAGTTTGTATTTACTAAGAAGTTCTGTTATCTGCTGTGTGATGGCCTCTTCCAATGCCCCTCAAACTGTTGTTCATAAATGTCACTAGAGGGGTCTGTTTAAACTTCAGGCCCTGATTCATTATGTCTGGGATGAGCTAAACGGTGTGTAGTTTTTACAAGCTTCCATAAAGGAACTGACTTTAAGGTCCTTACATGGTTCTCACTTGATCTCTTAAGGAGATAGGAAAAAGAAAAGAGCAGGGATGTTTGCTTCTGTGTACTCCCTTTTTTGTGTGACATTTATGTCATTTCCTCTTTCCCTGAGCTTCTGGCACTTTGTCTTGTCTCCCTGACATCTCAAAGCTTTTGTTCCACCAGTTTTAATAAGTTTACATCCAGGTTGTCAGAATGCTCAGCTGTGATTAACCCGAGTCTGGGGGCTTTGATTTCCTTAATGCAGTGAAGGGTTCTTTCCCAAATATTCAACTCTATCAACATCATCTTGGTGCTTTCAAACAAACAGTCTTCAGCATTGCTCCTGTGTTTGTGGAATAAAGCAGGAAACTGTTCAGCCTGACATTTAAGGTTTTCACACGGTCTCTCTCCAGCCTGTCTTTGGAGCCTTTGCTCATATGGTCGGTGATCCAGGCAAATAGGCCTTTACCCACCATTACCCAGGCCCCTGGGGCCTCTTTATGGCTCTTTTTCCTTCTAAAATACCTTCTTGAAATATGTGTCTGCTAGGTCTGTTTTCCAAGCAGCCTTACTTGATTCCTCTGTGGGAAAATCATCTTTCACCCGTTAGAATGCTCTATTTCTTGGGGCTCCTGGGTGGCTCAGGGTCATGAGATTGAGCCCCGTGTGGAGCCTGCCTAGGATTCTCCCTCTCCCCTCTGCCCTTGCCCCTCACCCTCCCACCTCCACCTTTTACTCTCATTCGCTCTATCTCTCTCCCTCTCTGTCTAAAAAAAAAAAAAAAATTCCTTGCCTTTCTCTAAGTTACCTGTTGTATTTTATGCTGAAATGAGTTGTGGGCATTTCACCTTTTCTAGTGAGCAGGGCTCATGGTTCTTTCATTGTAGTTTTGTCTCCAATGACATTAGCTCACTGCCAGAGGACTACGTATTAGCTAAAAGATCAGTTTTGCTAAAAATCTAATGTCTGATAAATTCTTTTCCTCTTCTTAGATTTTTTTTATATTACTTCCCAGTCTGTGTGTGTGTGTGTGTGTGTGCACACGCGTGTGCCAGTACACTTCTAAATATACTTCTCTGTTAATAAAGGCATGCATGTTTGTCATAGAAAATGTGAAAATTCATCTGTAATCCTACCACCTATAGGTAAACACTATTAAGATTTACTGTATGTCCCTTTAGAAATTATATACAAAATGTGTTTGTCTATTGGTATCTTTACTTCAAAACAAAGTTTAATCTTCCCGAAAATGTGGATTCTCTTCCACAAATAGCTTTTTTCTCCTCCCATCCAATGGCCTTTCTCCCTTGTATCTGATCCCATTGGCTGTCACCTCTAGAACCAGTGGCATGGAGTCCTGTCCTAGAGTTCCAGGGAAGGTTTTAGGCAGCATGTGAAGGTATTTGTTCTCAATCGTTACAGGTCTGAGACTCTGGAGTAATGGCTTCCACAAGAGTAACTTGGCTGGTTTTAAAACTTCCAAATGATCACCTTTTTCTCTTAAAACTGGACAAATTCTGATCTGACACTATATTCATTTCATAGGCCTGGTCACAACTGGCCACAATCTGGATGGCATAAAACAACAATGATGTATTCTCTCACAGTTCTGGAGGCTGGAAGTCCAAAATCAACATGACCACAGGCCATGCTCCTTCGCAGAAGGTTCTAGGGGAAAATCCTTCCTTGCCTCTTCCTGCTGCCTGTAATCCTGGCCATCCTTTGGGCTTGTAACTGGCTCATTCCGGACTCATTCCAAGGCCTTCTTCCCTGCATTCCGGGGTCTCTACCCGCCTCTCCGGTCTCTTCTGAAGACACCAACATTAGATTTCAGTCCCACCCAAATCCAGTATGATCACACTTTGACTTAATCATATCTGCAAAGACCCTCTTTGCAAATGAGGGCAGTTCTGAGATTCCAGATGGGCGTAAATTTGGGGGAACACCGTTCAACCCCGTGTGGTTAGCTTCTGCCTTACGGTATTCTTTTTTTTTTTAAAAAGATTTTATTTATTTGACAGAGAGAAACACAGCCAGAGAGAGAACACAAGCAGGGGGAGTGAGAGAGGGAGAAGCAGGCTTCCCGCTGAGCAGGGAGCCCGATGTGGGACTCGATCCCGGGTCTCTGGGATCATGACCTGAGCCGAAGGCAGTCGCTTAACCAACTGAGCCACCCAGGCGCCCCTGCCTTACGGTATTCTGAAGAGAAGCCCGGGGCAGTTTATTTTCTTTTTGATGACCTTTTCTGCCTGGATTTTTCTCAGATCCTCTTCTTCACTCTTTTATTTTAAAGTTTCCCATAACATCTCTGTTTCTCTTTTCCTTAATTTTGCCTAAAACATTGCATTTCTTTGATTCTTAGTCCCTGGTCTTATGTCAGGGATGAACATTGTCTTCTGCTGTATCTTTGATTATCGCTCACTTCCCCTACACACAACAGTAAGACAGGTCTTTTTCTCTGTCCTTTATAGTATTTTCTTTCTCATTGCTTTCGTCTCATTTAGTTCCTTTTGATTGTGGGGAAGTGTCTTAAATAAAGAATATATTTACTGTTGCCGTTTTCTACAATGAACATTTTGCTTCCTGTCAACAAGGATGTTAATCCCTCATTTGCATTTTTTGGTCCTCTTTTTTTAATCCTTTCCAGAAACTTCATACACCTGTTGCAAAGATCATGTCTTCTGTGTTATTGAGGACAACAACTACTTTTCTGAAATCTTATTTTGGTTTCAGAGTAAAAACATGGTGTGCTTTCCTTTCTCGTTTTCAAGACCATCTGTGGCATTTTTTCCCCCATAGCTCCCATGTTGGGTTGTTTTGTTTTTTAACAGAATCTTCAAATAAAAACAAAGAGCTATTTGGACCTTGTTTTTCAACAGACAGAATATATGACTGGCCATCAGCTCTCATTGTCCTTTGGGTGCTGTGGCTTCTCTGAGCGGACGAGCCGAATGGCCAGTGGTTGTGCAGAGCTCCCTGATCCATGTCAAGTGTCTAGCTAGTGTTTATCTTGTAAAGCTCTGCTGGGGGGAGATAGGATGTTCTCCACACTTGGCTTTGGCTGCTCTGAACCAGTGGTGGCTCCAGAGTTGATATGTTTAGCGGGCGCTGCTGTGTGTGTGGCCAGACTGCAGTCTGGTTGGAAGAGGAGTATCGCAGTAAGGTATGCTCAGCTCTCTACCTAAACCTGAGAAGATGGCATCTGTGTGGATTAAAGTATATGATGGGGATTATCACGAAGTTGAATTTTTCCCCATCCCAGTCACCCTTGGGCATTGTGGCAAAAATATATGTGCTCCCCAGGAAGCCCTGCTCCAGGACTCCTCCTGTCTCTCTCTCTACCTGGGGCGCTAATATGGCAGCAGCTACCTTAAAACCCAAACCCGTGCAGTGTAAGGATGACTCCCAGTATCTTATTGTCATTCTTCATGTAGATCCGACATCTCTCAGCCACGATGAGACCATGGGGGGGACAAATAAAGTGCCTTCCAGCTTCCTGTGCTGACCACAGAATTGTTCTGTGTCAGGCAACGAAGTCGGTGATCAAATGTGTTTCTCCATCCTTCTCCATCAGCCATAGAGTAAAGAGAAAATGTTCTGGAATCTTGGCCACAGGATGGGCAGTCTTCCTTTGGGCTCATGAATTGTCCTCTTTGGTGCCGAATCTTCACAGGTATTTTATGGGGAGGCTGAGCATCAGGGACTGATAGTCAGATGTTATTTTAATGAGGAAACCAAGACAGATACGTTTTGAGACCGAGGGTCAAAGGACGGTACTCATCCTGACGGGCCTCACACTTCTCAGTAAAATAGGTGGAGAGGTCATCATCTCTTTGAAGAAAGGGTGTATCTGGAGGGACGGACAAGCCAGGGCCGGGGGGGGGG
>PITA01002251.1:37317-54535 GCA_004023965.1 Spilogale gracilis | reverse complement strand
ATGTGCTGGGGAGTGACGTAACCGACCACAGACCGCGGCCCAAACGGAGACCTAGAAGGCCAAAGTGCGTTAGCAGCTGGTTCTGGGGTGACCGAGCTGTGCCGTTGCGGGTGAGCGCGTGCGGGGTTGGAGCCGCGGGCAGCAGAGCCAGGAAGTTAGTGAGGTCATCAGACTTGAGAAGGCAGAGCACATGAGCTCAAGACAGCGGGTGAATCCCTGTGACAGACGCTGCATTTGTTGAGGGTGGACGCCCGGGATGGTGAAGGCGATAGAGTCTGAGCCTGGATCCAAGGCCTCGGTGATTTTCCTTCAGTCAACCTCCGTTATCCCAGCTGGAGGACCTTCGGATCAACCCGGATGTTCTGCTCCAGTCCCCGAGGCTTTTCCCTGCCCCTTGGCACCAGCAGAATAGGATCAGGTGAAGAGAGGGAGAAAGCATCTCTGGTCCCCACCCCTACTCCTCGCCTCTCCCTGCAGGCAGTGGAAGTGCACGAAGCATGACCAGGCCACAGGCCCCGGAGCTGAACTCTCCAGTCAAGGATGGCCCATTCTACCCAGCTTTAGGCCCATTGACCTGGTCTCCCCACCTTTGTTTTTCCTTTCTTTTTACTGAAGCATAGTTAACATACAGTGTTATATTCATTTCAGGCCTACAAAATACTGATTCAACAGTTGCTTTTGATGGAAACATTTATACTTTCTTTCATCCCTTCTGAGCAGTGCCCTTGAAGTCAGGTGTGTGTGTCTGTGTGGGTGTAGGCGCGTGTCCGTGATGTGCACAGGCAGCGTCAAATGGGTCTTCTTGGCTCGTATTTGTGGTTTAAAAAAAAAAGAAATCTTC
Organism: Spilogale gracilis; assembly: GCA_004023965.1. Lineage (NCBI taxonomy): Eukaryota > Metazoa > Chordata > Mammalia > Carnivora > Mephitidae > Spilogale > Spilogale gracilis. The sequence continues at coordinate 53,694 of PITA01002251.1, read as the reverse complement.
CACTGGAAATCATTTCTCAAAGGTCCTGTACACCTTCCAGAATAAATTTCATTACAGCAATGAAAGCTGCTCCACATCCCCCCAGGCAGAGTTTGTCTCTTCGGCCTCTGACCTCCCTAGCAGCCCGTTCTTGCTACTGTTATGGCATTTAACCAGACTGTGTGGTGATTTATCTGTTTGTATGTTTGTGTCTCTCCCACTAGGCCCTGGGCTCCTCCAGGGCAGCAATCATGTTGCATTTGTCTTCCTAAGTCCAGCAGTTAGTACAGGCCCTTAAAAATGGGTTCTCACGAACATTTGCCAGATAGACAATGTTTAAGCAGAGCTTCCAAGCATTTAAATTCAGCATTAAGAAGTTTAATCGTACTAACTATAATAATCAGAACATTTTATATTCAGCATTTTGTTACTAGTATTAATGTATGTCATCCTGCTATGACCAGGCACTGTTCAAGACTCACTACATATTTTATATTATTGAATGTTCTCCATGAGCCTGGAAGTGTCTACAATCATTGTCCCTATTTTAGAGACAGAAGAGGTCAAAATTGAGAGAGGAAGAATTAAGTGGTTTGCCCAAGGTCACACGACTGGTTAGTATAGCACAAATTTGAACCTGAGCGGTTGGGAGCCAAAATCCTCACTCAGAACCACTCATTGTAAAGAAAAGAGATAGGAAAGGGAGAGTGTAGAAATTTGAAATATTTTTAAGATGTACTTGATATTAACTTCTTGAGATTTTTTTTAGGTTAAAATACTGTGTCTGTGATTTATATAGCTGACCATGACCTCGCAGGGAGTCCCAGCACTGCTTTAGAGTGGAAACAGACGCCCGCCCAAAGAAACAACACAATTAAGTAAAAAGAGAAAGAGCCTTTTGTTTTTGAAAAATTACGTATTCATAACTTAGGAAATATTCTCACTTAATTGCCTGTAATATTAAACAAATAATCCTCTTATTTACAGTAGCTAATGACTTACACTTTATGCTTCCTGTTTTTTTTCTTTTAATTTGTTAAATCTACAGCTGGATATAATTGCTTGGATAGTACTTTTTCCAGAAATAAAACATCTAATACATTGAACACAGCTTAATGTTAAATGAATCCATTACACTTTGGCTAAGTTTGGACCAAAGCCTCTACTCAAGATGTGGAATTACCAGGAATTTCCACCGTGTTTAGTGTATTTAACTAACTCCGGAGTTTCCGCCTGAGAAACCAACTGGTCGCGGCCACCCAGAATGGCCTCCAGGTCCAGCCTCTCTCAGTCCCTCCTGACAGCCCTTTCTGTCACTATGGAGATGTGTGATTTGTACTGTCCTGCCGAGTAGCCCCATGACAGCACTGAGCACATGAATGTCAGTAGTGCTATTGAGGAACTGAGTGGGGTCTTATTTTATCGCAAGTAACATGAAATTTAAGTGGGACTCATGGCTGCGGCCCAGGACCGTGCGGGAACTCTGAAGAATCCCTCACGAGTCAAATGATCTTTTGATTTGCCTCCCCTCTTTTTCTTTCTCTCCCTGACAGTCTTCCTCAGCACCGCCCTTCCTCTGTTGTGTGACTGAATCAGAGATGTCAGACAAGATAAAGGAAAATAAAATAAAAATCCTGCCCTTTCCTTAGTATTACTCTGTCCCTGGACTTCTGCATCACAGCAAATGCAAAAGGATTCTGCTCCTCTCTTCTTTGAGGGAGCGCTCCACTGGGCTGCCTCCCCGTGAGTGAGCGGGCTGTCCTGTGGGGACGGGATCATTGCCTCCTCTGGAGCCCCACACACACCCTGGACCCAGCCAGGGCCCCTTGTGTGGGGCCTGGTTCTCACTACTGCCCCAGTTCTACAAGCAGTTACTGGTACTTCAGGTTTCTTTCTCTTCAGAAACCAGTTTTCATTGTGTGTATTTTTCTGGAAAATGTCCATTTCGTGGAAGGTTCTGATAAGACTTGCACTGTCTAAAGTAGCATTTGGTCATGCTTTTAAAAATCTCTTCTTAACAGGTATGTTTTCCTTTTTATCACTCTGTATTCATGTTTATTCTTTGCTTTTTAAAATCAGACTTGCTGGTGATTTCTTGGAAGAGTTTATTGATTGTACTGTCTTTTTAAATCTAAAATTGCCACTCTGATCTTGTATTGATTTCTTCCCCTTCCTTTCCTTGGGATTTGTTCATTGCTCTTTTTGGTAGTTGAGGCACCTTCCCCCACTAAAGAGCCTGGCTCTTGCCACGTGCCCTCTGGGACTCGGAGCCACCTTCACGTGGGGAGAATTAAGTCAAACAGCCGACTTAAGGGAAATGGGTCTGGCCACGTGCCCAGGGCATTTCATCCCTGCAGAAGATGGCAAGGGTGTATCGAGGACAGCTAGAACCCTGTACCACGTTGGAAGAGCTGGGGCACGGGGCTTCTAGGCTGTGTGGTATTGGACGTTCTGACAGGTGCTAATCGACATTGTTTCATTCCTGAGTCAAATCTTCCAACAGAGGGGAGAGTTTCGGTTTTCTATAGTTTTAATTGGCCAGATCACAGGTATGATGAATAATAAAAAATTACCGACAGAAACAGCTTTTCTTCTGCATTAAAAGGATTTTTTTTCCTGCGTTGTTATTTTTCTCATCCCCAAGTTCACCAGAGCACTGTCTCCTTTCACATCAGCTGGTGTGCTCGTCCTCGCCAGGCCCCGGCCTACGCGGTACCTGCTGCTTCACATAGCCAGCTGCCCGAACCGGCTGGGAGGGGTGGGGGAGCCCCGGGGCTGCCATTCGGCCAGCTGGCGCCAGGTCACTCTGCCAGCATGACCCGTGAGTCACCTGTCCCCGTCCAGCCCTGACCCCCACACCTACCTCAGGCAGGCCCTGTTGGCAGTAGCCCGGGAGCTGGCTGGCCTTGCTGGATCTGACTCCGCCCCCAGCAGCCCGACTTTCCCTTGCACATGGCGATTTGGGTTATTTGGTCTGTCTTTCATGCTGGCCGTTCCTTTGCGATAGACCGGGCAGAATGCCCTTGAAATTTCGTGCGTGAGTCATGAACCTCTGGTTTCCAGGGCTGCGTAGTTCTTACCCCCCAGTTTGATATTCCTTTGGTCATTTCAGTAGGAAGTTGGCCTTCATTTAGTCACATATTTCTTATTCAGTAAGTGTGTAGTAAACATCTATACCATGTCAGGTCGGGTTCTTCACTCTGGGGATGCAGTGTTGAGAAAAACAAGCCGTCAGTGTCTCGTAGGGCTTATCACTGGGACTGCAGGGGAGCGCATGAGGAGAAATGGCATGAATCACATAGTCACACCAAAATGTAAATCGCAATTCACAGGAGTGCTCCAGCAAGGGCTGCCGGAGGAGGAGTTCTTTAGGGGAAGATGGGAGAGGGCCTTCTCAGCAACAGAGTGCCCTGCGCATCTGTCCCCTGGTGGGAAGGAGCAGGGTGCTGGGACAGAGGTAGGACTGTGGGATGGTCGAATTTGTAGTTTGCCGAAACTGCCCGACAGTGTGTGAATCAGTTCGGAGATGGTAGAGGGTGCCTCGACCTGGTAGGCGGCGGGTGCGGTCATCTGGGTAAAAGACGACAGTGGCATGGGTGCAGTGGTGGTGGCAGAGATGGTGAAGGTGTGAGAGTCAAGCATGTCACCCTGAAGCCCAAGTCCTGTGCCTGTGGGCTTCAGATCAGAGGAAGCCAGATTCCTTCTGGCCATTAGATCGTTAAACATGTTCTTCCTTTCTGCTTGTTGAACCTTTGAAGCCAGAGAAGCAATTAACTTCTCGTTCCATCTCACCACACGAAAGGGCCTTCTTGCTTCTGCCTGGCAGCGTCTGGGATGTATGGACATTTTATTTTCATTAGGTGAATGAATGAGTTAATCAGTGAATGACCATCAGCTCTCCTCCCAGGCCTTTGAGTCCTGATTGAGACTAGCTATAGTGAAGACTGCATCTACCAACCTCTAATTCAGGGGAGCACGTGTCCCCCTGTCTCTTTATACATCTGTGCCAGGTGTATTAATTGACGGCAGTTCTCTTTTCTCTCCAGATGGGTCCTCACAACACTCCTCCCAAAGCTCTTGAGGCAGCCTATGCCAAGAACAATTGACTTGAAACCTATTTGCTATATCCTATATTTTAATATTTTTAAAGATATATTTTGTTATTTTAGCAGACAGTGGGTAGAAGCTCATAGGCAAAGAGGAAACTGACAGAGTCCTCTCGCTTCCCCCATGAAAATGGCAGCGGCCCCGGAAACCCTTATTCATCTTGCTCTTGTACTTGAGAATTGGCCTCTAAATCTAAACTAGGAAACAGTCCACCAGACCTCACTTCTGACACTTACTGCAGAGTATGGGGGTCCCCAGGGCCGCTCTCAGATTCAATCATTTGCTAGAAGGGGCCTCACAAAATCTAATGAAAGCTGTTAGGCTCACTTATGCTTTATTATGGTGAAGGGGTACAGATAAAGGATCAGCCAAGGGAATGGACACGTGGGACAGAGGCCAAGAGAGTCCCAGACGCAGAGCGTCCCAGTTGTCCTCTCCCAGGGGCCTCACAGACAGCACTGACCCCTCCTGGCAGTGACATGTGACAGGGTACACACTGGGAAAGCTCACCCGAGTCTTGGTGTCCAGAGGTAGATACCCCTGGGATACCCCTCGCCCACAAGTCGGGTTATTCTCCCGTGCGGCTCAAAGACGCAGGTAAACAGACACTCCTGCGGTACATTCCCAGGGCTTAGCCATGACCTCTCAGGAGCCCAGGGCAAAGGCCTGACCTCTCTTGAGCAGGGCTAAGGTCTTTAGCACACAGCTTCTCTTGCTTATCTTTGGTTTATTGACCATGTAATAATCTGATGCCATAATCCACTAAACATACACATAACAATGCTTTTATTTGTTTTTAGAAATGGTTTTGCAGGATAAAATGTAGGTTGAAAACCTGGGCCTTTTCATGGACAATCCACGGAGGACAGTTAGGTTTGGTGGACCATGGGTTTCTGAAGTCTGGCTGCCTGCATTCGCATCCCAGGCCTCCGAGGTCCTAGCTAGGATGTGACTATGACTGCTTCTGTATTACCTTCTTCTGCCTCAGTTTCCTTATTGGTACATGAGAACGATGATGGTACCCATTCGTGTTGCTATGTTGTGAGTTAAAGGAGAGAATGCTTGTGATGGACCGAACAGTGCACGGCCTCGAGAAGCACTTAATAAACATTACATACTATTATTTCTGTATTTATGGTGGAAAAGATTTATCAGCCTTTTGCAAGTAATTTTTCTTGGGAAGTTTTGTAGAGTTTCCCTATGATTTTTTTCTCTTTTCACACTCTAATATCTCTTACCATGACTGGAAAGAGGAGATAATCATCTTTCTTAAACTGTGTTACTTGTTTTACCAGGTAAGCCTTGAGTTAGAGAGGTAAGAAATGCCCTGCCCCAGGGTAAGCGCATTCTAATGAGTCTGGGACATGGAAATTTTTGGCAGATCTTGGCTACAAATCGTGGGCAGATTTAAAAGGTTAAAAAAAGACATGTCATTTTCTGAAGTTGCTACCAAGAAATCTAGGAGATCGGGAGAAAATAAGTTAAATCTCAAGTTAGTAATTTTAGGACGGATGGGCTGAGCCCCAATCTCACCCAATCTCATCCTACGAGTGAGCTCCTTGAAGACTGTTGGTTTGAAGGCATCGTGTTGCCAGAGCTCAAACAGAATGCCTGCCTGCCGTGGAAGGGGCTAGTTGCCCTTTTGGAGACCATCTAAAACTGAATGAAGCACAAGAGCTTTTTGTGTTGTCAGCAGAGCCTTGAGTTCACGCCAGCCCATTAATCATTTCTCAGGCTTTGCTGTGAATATGGCTGAACTTGAGACTTGGCCTTCGGTTTTGCCATCTGCGAGCTGCACTTGTCCACGTGTGATGTGTATTAAGGTTGTTTTCCCAGGGAGCATCGCTTTGATATTTCTCAGGGTTGGAATATGTTCACATTTAGATTTTATTGAAAATGTTCACATTTAGATTTGATGCTCTTGTTTTCCTACTCTTGTGGGTTTGAGGGGCCTCGCCCTCCAGCTTCCTAAAGACCGTGGAGATCAACCGTGTGGGGCTTGACTGACAGGTCTTCAGAAGGACCATTAGCTTCTGGGCTGGGCCCTGCAGCTTTCACTGCACTTGGCTTACTTGTAGGATGGACACAGATGGAAGAGGCTTTGCACATGGCAGCCCGGCTACCTAACGGAGAGCTCTCTTGTCCCCTAGCTTATTTCCAGTGATGCCGATGGAGCCATCCAAAGGGCTGGAAGATTCAGAGTGGAAAATGGCTCTTCAGATGAGGTAAGGAAGCCCCACCCCACCCCACCCCCTGTGGTGTCACCAAGCGCATGATTACAGTACCTGGGTTACAGCCGCGAATGGTTGGTGAGGCTCATTACCGCAGAACGCTTGCCTAAATGCAGCCTGGGAAGGGCTCACTGGAGTTCTTCAGAGCTTCACTTGAAGCAGACATGAAGGGAAAAATGCTGTTATTCTCTGTGCTGAAGGTTCTATTAATAGAGTGCTGCTTATCCTTTAAAAGATCTATAATAAAGCCAGGGACACTAAGGTGGTCTGCCAGCGGTGGGACCAAAGAAGAATTCCCAGCCAGGTCACCCCCTTTGCCAAGCTGGTCAGCTCAGCATTGCCCTATGAGCAACACAGGGTCCCGGAGAGAGATGCAAAAGTTACTGTAATTACCAAATGTCGTCTTTATTCAGGGAAGACACCCCGAAAGCTGTCTGTCCACTATCCTTGGGCCCAAGCCTTCTTTCAGGGGTCCTCTGGTCTTCCCTGCTGCTGGCCACGGGGACTCAACTTGCTTGTTTCTTCTTCAGACTTCCACAGCCCACTCTACCCCTTGAGGTCTACGCCCAAAGCTGCAGAGTGTGGTATGAGCCCCAGTGTTTTCCATCCTTGCTACCTCCCTGAGAGGTAGGCCATCAAAGTGCTTTAGCACCTCCCATCTCCTAGCTGTGTGACCCTAGGCAATAACCCAGCCTTTCGGAGCCTCGGTTTCTTCATCTATAAAATGGATAGTGTCTCGGGATTATTAAAAAGAGTCCATGAGCCAAGCTTGTAAAGCTATCAGTACTGTGCCCGCCATATTGTAAGCAGTCAGGAAGTGACAACTATACTTAACGATGATGGTGGGGTTATTAACGTGACTATGGCTGTATTGCCAGCCTTCCTTTCCCGACCACCTCCTTGACCCGATCCTTGAGTCCCTGTCCTTGAGGAGGGGCTGTGGATTTAACCTGAAAGTCCGTAGCACTTGGGAAGTTATTTCTCATCTTCGGCTTTGGCCTTAACTTCACGTACCCAGACCTGAGACTTCTGCCATTGCTCTGTGAGCTACAAAGAGGCCGTCCCATCATGGGCTTAGACTCCTGAAGAGGTACCTATGTGCTTCTCGTCCACAATGATGTCAACTGACCCACACAGAAGAAGGAACTCCTGGGGGAATTTGCTTCTGAAGCTTGGAAACAGCCCTCCCCAAATGGCCCAGCTCCTGAAACAAGATGGTCTTAGTGCCACCGACTCGGGCAGCCTGTGTGCCAGGAGCAAAGCCAGGAGCAGAAACACTGAGTTCTCATTTTCTAGTGCTCAGGAAGCTAGCTAGTTTCTACTTTGAGAGAGAACCTTAAGTGCCAGAGACCCCAGAGGTTGCTATACTTCAAGACATCCTTGTGCCCCCCAAATTTTTGCAAAACTTTAGCTCAGCCTGAAAGGAGCAAAAGTGTTCTAGATTTCCCTCAACCCGAAGTCAGCCAAGCTCTGCCCCCTGCTGGAACCAGTGGCCAGAGGAGAGCCACAGTTCTTAGGAAAGACAGAAATGTGGTCCTAGGATCCCCAAACACTCCTCACCCAGCTCTGTCCCCCCCCCCCCCCGCTCTGTCCCACACCAAAGGACACGTTCTGGACCTGGTCAGGGATTAGAAATCACCTCTGGACGATCATGGGCAGGGGTGGCTCTAGAGTCAGGCCGCCTGGGTTCCGATGGTGAGTCCACAACTCACCAGCAGTGTGACCATGGGCAGTTCACTTAACATCTCTGGAACCATTTGGTGGGGTTACTGATTTCACAAATCACTGTGGTCTGTTGTGTCCAAAACACAGTCCTGTCTCAGATTGCCTCTCAGGGAAAATATGATATCAAGGCTCAAATACTGTTTTCAATTTTGTTTCTACTAGAGCCACTGAGCATGAGTGCTGGGTTGGAGCACGGTGGCTGGGTTTTATATTAATGGTCTTCTGCTAGAAGCCCACGGCCAGTGTTAATGTATACCCTAATAAAAGACCCGAGTGCACGGGAGACTCACAGGAAACCAAGCTGGCTTGCTTGGAGTCTGTTAAAGCCATCCGTGCACTAGAAGGACAGTGTTTGTAGCTGCTTAAAATTTTTCAAGCGCACAAAGAAACAGATTGCAAAGTAATTTCATTAGTGGTTTATTTCTCCCTTTATTATTGCATTTTAAGCGTTCTTTATGCAGTACGGATCCTAGACCCTCATCAGATCCGTTTTTTGCAAAAATTCTCCCCATTCTGTAGATCACTTTCTCACTTGCTTGATAGTGTCCTTTGAAGCCCAGATGTTTTTAAATGTAATGACGTCTCATCTACCTCACTTTTCTTTTTTCTGCTCATGCTTTACATGTCATTTCTAAGAAGCATTGTCTAGTTCACGGTGGCTCAGTCACTTCTTACACTTGCTGTTCTATTGAAGACAATGTCGAATTTGCCTTGCTTTCTTTCCACGCAGCCAGTATAATGGTTTTACCATCTGTGGCAGATCATTTCACGTTGCTGGGGCTCTCTGTTGTGGGATTTTTTTCCTCCTGGCCTGTGCTCATGGGGTAGTGCCCTACTGCGTGTCCCTCTGTGCGTGGCCACCTAACAGTGTGCTGGTATTGTTCTTGAAAATGAATTTTTAGGATTAATAGGAGGCCCAGGTTGAGTTTCCTTTTGGTAGGGAGTGTTATATCATGATTTAAAATAAGAAATGCCTATTTGGTCTTTTTCTCAGTTCTGACACAGAGGTGCCCAAACCTGTGAATTTCCTAAGTGTGGAGAGCGATCCCTCTATCTTTTGTCATGTTAATGAAGTGACTGTTGGAAACTACCCCATCCTCCCTGGGGGGGCTGGTCACCAGAGAAACCAGTTACAGGGTCAGAACTTTCAGCCCCACTGAGGCCCTCTCCCACTCGCCCTGCTTGTGTCTCTTCTCGCTGTCTCAAATAAATAAATAAAATCTTTTTAAAAAATTAAAAAAAAAACAAAAAACTTTCAGTCCCGCCCCTGACCTCCAACCTTGGGGAGAAGGGCTGAAGATTGAATTCAGTTGCCAATGGCCAATGATTTAATAAGACACGATTTAATCGATGATTTAATCAATTGAAGCCTCCATTAAAACCCACAGGACCGGGGCGCCTGGGTGGCTCAGTTGGTTAAGCGACTCCTTCGGCTCAGGTCCATGATCCTGGAGACCCAGGATCGAGCCCCACATCGGGCTCTCTGCTCGGCCGGAAGCCTGCCTCTCCCTCTCTCACTCCCCCTGCTTGTGTTCCCTCTCTGCCTGTGTTTCTCTCTGTCAAATAAATAAATAAAATCTTTAAAAAAAAAAAAACCCACAGGACCACAGGACGGGGGGTTCAGGGAACTGGGCTGAAGAACACGGGGAGACTTGGGGGGAATAGTACGTCCAGAGGGCATGGAAGCTGATCACTCTTCCCCATGCTTTGCCCTGTGCATCATTTCCTGAATTAGATCCTTTTATAACGAATCTAGTTAGTAGTTAATCCAGTAATCTAGTTAGTAACATGTTTCTCTTGAGTCCTGTGAGCTACTCTAGCAAATTAACTAAACCCAAGGAGAGAGTCATTGGAACCTCCGATCTATAGCTGGTTGGTCAGAAGCACAGGTGAGATGAGCCCTTCACCTGGGGGACCCAAGGCTGTCTCCAGGTAGATGGTGTTGGAACGGACTTGAATTTTAGAGCACCCAGCTGGTGGGAGAAGTGCTTGGTGATGTGGGGAAAAAACACATATTGGAATTGATGTCAGAATCAGAGGGAGGGCTTGCATTTTCTTTTGCCAGCACTGTAAACTAAATTCCCAGCACGAGACTGTCCAAACCCCCCTGGTGATTATGAACAGGGCTTTACGTTTATGTGAGGGCTGGCTTGTGGGCCCAGCACCTCAGAGACACTCCCCACTCAGCTCTCCTTGGCACCAACAGCCATCTCTGTGGCCTTTGGGGTCCGGGGTGTCTCTTCAGGTTCACCTTTTCCTTGAACGTGTAGCCCTTTGGGGTCCCAGCATAATGGAGGGGCTCTTCTCTTAGACTGGCCTGCTTCAGCGTGTCTGGGGGTTTGATGCTTTGCCGTCTGGTCCCATGAGGCCACCAGAACTCAAGTTTAGTTTCACCCAAATTGACCAGTATCCTCAAGCTGAAAGTCATGTCCATGGTCCTCCTACCTCTCTGGGTTCCCACCTGTCTCTGTTTGGGCTGGTAATTCCAGACTATCTTGTGAGCACGCCAAGGGCTTTTAAAGAGACAATTTGAATATTTTTCAAGCGGTTTTAGTTTTTTCCATGAAAGAGTTGGTCGAACAATCTCGCCCACCATCACAAAAAACAAAAGTCGTGTCAGGAGTCCTTTATCACCTAGCACGTCATGTCATTCATTCAGCCCTCATTTTTTGGATCCTTTCTCAGGGCCGGGAAGTCTGTGCACTGGTGATGTAGGAGTGGGTAGGATTGCTGAGCTTCCTGCCCCGGTGCCCTCACAACCAGCAGGCAGTGCAGTTAATAAACAGGTAACACGAAACACAAGCAGATAGCAAGTGTTGGCAAGTTCCATGGGGAAACCAGATGGGGATGTGGGGCAAAGGGAGAGGGAGAGCCCCACTTAGCTGGGGTGGTCAAGCGGGGCCCCACCCGGGATGCCAGAGGCCTCTGAGCAGTGCTTCTCGGACCGCTGGTAGTAAAGGTCCCACTTTTGAATTTCCAATCTGTTGCAGAACTCAGTGTGGTCCTACTATGCGTCCCCTGTCTGCAGCAACCCCTTCATGTAACCACCACCAAACTGAGTAACACCCTGATAGGTCTGGACTCTGTTTAAAGAAACGAACCCCCTGAGCATGACTTTGGTGACACAGTAATGTCAAAATGCTTGTAAAATGTCTTAAATGTTTCTCCGTTGCTGTACCCTTCTTCACGGAGTGGAAAAAAGTTTGCACACAGCGCCTGTCCCTCGGCTCTTTCTCACTGCCCTGGAGTTCATCTAAGCCAGTCCCCCACCCAAGGCAAGAGCCCCTGTACCCCACCTTTGCTACAGCCCCCTCTTGGGTCCCTGCTTGGACATTTCTGCAGGAAGGGGAACCTTGCTTCCTCCTTGATAGATTGCTTTCCTCCCGACAGTAGCCAAGTAATCTACAATTCAGTTCAGTTCTCCAATACCAGTTGCAAGTATCGGGTCCCCAGGTCACCCATACTTCTGTCTTACTTGGCTGTAAAGCCGGGGGTTCCCACAGCCCCCCTCCTCAGTTTTAATAACTTGCTAAAATGACTCATAGAACTTCGAAAAGTACTTAACTTGCTATCACCAGTTTATTACAAAGGCTACACCTCAGGAACAGCCAGATGGGAGAGATTCCCAGAACAAGGTATTGGGGGGCGAGGGCAGGCTTGGAGCTTCCGTGCCCCTGCTGGGAGGACCGCCCTCCCAGCACCCTCTTGTGTTCACCAAGTTGGAAGCTCCCTGGACTCCACCATGAAGGGGTTTCATCACAGAAGCATGATTGAGCAAATTATTGGCCATTGATGATTAAGTCAGTCTGCAGACCCTCCTCGCCCAGAGGGTTCACCGTGTTGCTGTAAGGTCCAAGCTTCTGATTCCTGCTTTGTAGCGCCATCCTGTAACTTGTGCTATTTGGATTCATCCCCAAATGAAGGATTTTCCATTGACCATACTTAATGTATTCTCCTCAGTGTGTCCATGAATACTAATTATCAAGAAGGTTTTTTTTTTTTCTGACATCTTAATTCTGTCACCTGTCCTATTAGCTAACCCACTGAGAAGCTTTACATTACCTTCAAATGTGCTTCCCCTGCCATCTGTGTGTTCATTCAGATTATTAATTAAAATGAGTGTGACCCCCGGGTGGCTGACTGGAGACCTTCCTTACAGCTCACTTGTATGTACCAATTAGTATATTATGGAGCACAGGGACAGTCTTTCAGCTTTTTAGAAATCAATCTTCCTTTCTTCCTTCATGTGGGAGGATTCTCTTATACACGGTTGGGGGATATGTAAACGAGTACAAGCTTTTAGGAGGGCAATTAGCAATAATTAAAAACGCACACACCATTTGGCCAGTAGTTCTACTGCTAGGATGTGTAGTGTAATGTTATTTAAAATAGAAAAGAACAAGAAACAAAAAACTTCACCTGGAAACAACTTCAGTTTCCATCAGTAAAGGAGTAATTGCATAAATTACATAAATTATGATACATTTATACAATAGAATGCTTAGTGGCTATTAGAAAGAATGAGGCAGTAGTGGAGGTAATACCACAGAAAAATGTTTAGGGTACAGCTAGACCTAAAAGCAAGTTCCAGAATGATTTGTATCTATCATTCATTTCCTTAATAGACAAAAAGATAAATAAGTCTTGGTCAATATGCAAGAAAGTTTCCAAAAGGGTACATAAGAATTAAGCAGGAGATGACAGCTCAGGAAAGAAGTCAGAGAACCTTGACTTGCTTTTATGCCGTTTATAGATTTTACTCAACTGTAGTGTTTAATTCTTCTAATTTTTTACAAATGACTTTTATGCCATTTATAGATTTTACTCAGCTATAGTGTTTAATTTTTCTAAAAACCTGCATAGTTGCTAAAAAGAACAAGGTAGAGCTAAATGTACCGACATAAAAACATTTCCAAGATAATTTCTTTTTTTAAAATTTTATTTATTTAATCTCTACATCCATGGGGCTCAAACTCACGACCCTGAGATGGAGAGTCACGCGCTCTTCTGACAGCGCCAGGCAGGCGCCTCCTTAGATATTTTCTTTAGTGGAAAAGATCAAGTTTCAGTGTAATAGGTCCACTAGTGTCCCATTCATGAAAACAAATTCTGCATGTATATGGATAACAAATCCTGTGTACACGTATGTGTTATGTGTGTATGTGTGTATGTGTGTATGTGGACATGGGTGTGAACATGTGATGTGTGCACGTCTGTATACGCACCTTTGTAAATGCATCCAGAGGTCTGAGACCATCCACACCAACCTGGTAGAATGGTCATCAAAGGAAAAGGACGTGCAAAGGGACACGGAGGACGGGAAGAGACAGATTTTCTTTTCTGTGTGGTTTCACTTTTTTCACAACCGGCTTATATTTATTTGCATTTGCAATTCAAAAGTCTTTAGTGTATTTTTTTTAAATCTACTTCCTTTACTGCCAGCATTCTCTCGGCAATTTAAACTGAGAAACTGAAGTAAAGTCCCTCTAAATGCATTCTCTCATTAATTGAGCTCACTCTGGAAATGACTCTGAAAACTCCCAGGTGTTATATAAAATTAGGGATCGCATCTGTAGTCCGAGTGTGTGATGCAGATTCCCTGCTTAAAGTCCAACACTAGCAAACATTCAGATAAAATGAGGGTGTTTTATGTGCATTTTGATTACATTCTCCTCAAAATATCCTGTCCAGATTCGTTCAGTCCTCCTCCTTCACATCCCACAAGTATAAATGGGGTAACAAGATAAAATAAAATAAAAAAGACAGTGGCTCAGTCGGTTAAGCATCCCACTCTTGGTTAAGGCTCAGGTCGTGTTCTCAAGTGCCACGCTCAGCAGGGAGTTCTTTTCTCCCTCTGCTCCTCCCCACTCTCTCTCACTCTCCCTCTCAAATAAATCTCTTTTTAAAAATATTTTATTCATTTATTTGTCATAGAGAAAGAGAGTACACAAGCAGGGGGAGCAGCAGGCAGGGGGAGAAGCAGACTCCCCACTGAGCAGGGAGCCCGATGTGGGACTTGATCCCTGGACCCTGAGATCATGACCTGAGCCAAAGGCAGATGCTTAACCCACTGAGCCACCCAGGCGTCACTCAAATAAATAAAATCTTAAAAAATAAACAGCAACAACAACAAAGCAATGAAGGCAACAAGGAGCTTTTGTGGGCTTTAGAATTTGATGCAGGAATGATTCAGGATTTCCTAAGTCCCAGGGCTCATTTAACACTGTGGGCATGTTCAGGCATGTCTGCAGGATAGAAAAATTCGAGTTTATTGCTCTTAATAATATCTTTTAGCAAATGGTTATCTAAAAGGACCTGAAATAACTATGAGCATTAGCAGCATTAATCTTTACTTTTTTGGCCAATGTGCCCATCAGCATATTTCCTCCAAACCTGCTTGTTGATGTCAAAAAAATAAAGTGTTTTTAGGGTTACTGTCACCTTAAATGTTGTAGACAAAGTGTCTATATCTCTGAAATCCTCTGTAAAATAGGTCATACTTAAGACTTAAGGTTTATTACAAAATTAAAGCCACAATTAAACACTACTATGCCCGCTCCAGAACCACTAAAAGGAAAATGCCTAAAATGCTAAGAGCTGGTCAGAGGACAGGGAACAACTAGAAATCTCCTCATCTTGCTAATGGTGTAATTTGGTGCATCTCCTTTGGAAGTTCAGCAGTACCTGCTGGAACTGAACATCTGCCTCCTCTGGCCCCAGGCTGTGTAGCCAATAGCAACGAGTGCTTATGGCCACCGAAAGACAGAGAAGTGACTCTATTCCTAACAGCCCCAAACTGGAGACCGCCCACAGGTGGAGGATGAATACGTGCACTGTGGTGTTCATACCGGGCACGAGCCACGTGGCAGTGGGAGAGAGTGAGCTTGTTAGTCTCCAACGTGGATGAACGTCACAGACGTGGTGCCGAGGGACAGACCTGACGCAAACAAATACACACGGTACGATTTCATTTCTTTGAAGTTCAAGAGCAAGCAAAACGAATCGTGGTGATCAAAGTCCAGGCAGTGGTTGTGCCTTTTTAAGATTTCATTTATTTATTTGACAGAGAGAGAGCTCAAGCAAGGGGAGTGAGAGAGGGAGAAACAGGCTTCCTGCCGAGCAGGGAGCCCGATGCGGGGCTCGATCCCAGGGCTCCGGGATCATGACCTGAGCCAAAGGCAGATGCTTAATGACTGAGCCACCCAGACACCCCCTGAAAATATTTTCTATCTTGATCCAGGAAGGGGTTCCAAGGGTGTCTACATATTTTAAGAATCCTTTACTATCCGCTCAAGGTTTGTGCCCTTTCTGTCCGCTTCTGGTACTTACCTTCAGAAACCAGAGTTCGTTTTTGGAGTCGCTCTGACACGTGCGGTCTCAGGCAGAGGGTGCTTTTCTTGTTGCTTCTTTGCTTTAGTCTCCTTTCTTTATCAGTTCCTGTGTATGTTCTTGTCTTTACACCTCATCGTGTGTGATTTTTAACAAGGGGCACGAAATGTCTCACTCTGCGAGACTCACAACATTTTTGGTGTTGGAGTCCCCCCCATTTTAGTTAAGGATTCGGTGAAGACAAAAGCTAAGTAGCATTTGGATCACGTACAAAAAAAAAAAAACAAACAACCTCATAATTGACACTTTGTACTTGGTAGAGATTTGGGGCATGCCACTGGTCGGAGTCCCATCTATGACTCTTGAGAGCTCCTCCAATGTTATTCGGTCCTGTGATCCCTAGTGTTGAGACCTCTGGGAGGGGAGAAGTGCTTCAGAAGATCTAGAGTGTGGGGGTCAGCTTCCACGTCCTTTGACCCCCCAGGCAATCTGTGAAGCCTGTAGATGCCTTCTCAGAATATTTTTGAATACGCAAAACAAAATACACAGGATTACAAAGGAAAACAGTTGTTTTGAAATAGTTGCCAGAGGGGACCTGGGTGGCGCAGCCAGCTAAAGCATCCGACTCTTGATTTCAGCGCAGGTGCATGATCTCAGGGCCATGAGATCAAGTCCTGTATCAGGTTCACGCTCAGCATGGAGCCTGCTTAAGATTGTCTCCCTCCCTTCCTCACCCCTGCACGTTCTGTCTGAAAAAAAGAAAAGAAATTAATTATCAGATGGGTTTTTTTAAACCTAATTTATGATACGGTCATATATATCCTTTTTTGTCAGTACATTAAATGACAAATCCAGCAGCAGGGCTTACAACCATTACAGTGTTGAACCGTGAAGATTGTACACAGGATTCAAGTTCTCTGCAGCCACTGGAGTGAGTTCTGAAAAGATCTGTGATTTGTTGATGTGTGTGTGTGTGTGTGTGTGTGTGTGTGTGTGTGTGTGTGTG
>PITA01002251.1:0-37217 GCA_004023965.1 Spilogale gracilis | reverse complement strand
CTAACGTAGGACTCAAACTTAAAATCCTGAGATTGGGCATCTCATGCTCTACCGACTGAGCCAACCAGGTGCCCCAAGAAACACTACATTTTTGTTAAAAGTTAGGGAAATAAAGATTGTTTTTTTTTTCTTTACCCACATTCATGCCCTACCTGGATTCTTTTAGAGTCCCTGGTGTAGAGCATTTTTTTTGTTCTCAGAGTTTGCTGTCCCTCCTAATCACCTGGGATGCTTATGAGACTACAGATTCTAGGTCCCCACCCACAGAGATCCTGAGGAGGAGGTCTAGAATGGACCCAGAGTGATATTTTAACAAACCTAGAAGCGCAGAGCTAAGACCTGGTGCTGTGCCTTCAAGTCTGGGAAGCTCCAGAGGCCTAAGTTCCTGGTTCCTTCAGAGTCTCCTCTCCAGCCTCTGCTGATGGTGTCTAGGATCTCAGGCCTTGGGACAATGGCACCAACCACAGTGGCATCTGACTGGAAAAGGCCAGGTGCCTGAGCTCGATCCTACCTGTGTCTGGTCAGCTGATGCCTGAGGGTCGCTGGTGGGCCCCGAGGCCATGCCACAGCTGCGTGCTGCGCCATGGCATCGTGGATGATAGATCGGCGTGCTACCGTGGTTTGTGATTATAAAGTGAATACTGTTGACAATGAATCATCCAGAAATCTACCAGGAGCAAAATCCAATTATTTACTCTTCTTGAGTCACACCAAAAGGTCAAAACTAAGAGGCAGGGGATCAGCATTAACATCCCCAATGAGGAGTAGATGGATGTCTTGAAGTACGATAAGCTGAGAAGGACAAGCACCACTTGCGCAGCATTCTGACCGGGTGTTCATGATCTGCTCCTCGTTGTGGGCCAACATCAAACGAACCCAGAATGAGTCATGCTCGATTTTAAAAAAGAAGCAAGGAGGTGTGTGCTGTATTCTTTAAAAATGTCAGTGTTGTAAAAGGCAGAGTCTGTGGAATGTTGCAGAAGAAGAGAATCTAGAGACACGACAACTCGGTCGTCCTGCACTCAAAAGGGAAAGAAATTACTTTAAATGACATTTTGAAGTCAATTGGCAAAATTGGAATGCAGAGGGTAGATTAGAGGTGCCATATCCACGTTACATTTATAAAAGTTGGTAAAGCTATATTGTGGTTATGTAAGGAGATATCTGTCCTTGGGAAATGCACACTGACGTACTTAGGGGTAAAGTGTTATTTGTGCATCTTAGTCCTAAACGGTTCAGAAAAAATTATGTGTGTGTGAACAAATGAATAAATAGGATAAAATATTTGTAGTAGGTAAATCTGTTAAAGGGCATACAGGTGCTCTGTGCAGTGCTATTCCCACAACTTCTATATAAGCTCAAAATTATTTCCAAATATATAGATAGATAGATAGATAGATAGATAGATAGATAGATAGATAGATAGATTATTTCCAAATCTATATATATATATATATAGAATCAGTAGCTGATTTTTTGAAATTCAAGAAAATTTACTAAAAGCACAATAGTGCTAAGAAACATTACCTACATTTTTACTCCTTGAGGAGTAAAAGGTCAGAACATAAAAAAGAAGATAAACAATGTTGTAATGGCTAAAATTTTTAAAAAGGAAAAAAACAAACCTCCAAAATGGACACTGAGTCAGTTTAAGCTTCAATGCTTATGAACTCAGCAACCTTGGGCAGCATAGTCGAAGTGTCTAAGCCTCACTTTCTTCATCTGAAAGTAGGGGATAAAATAAAGTCTATGTCATAAAGTTGGTGGAGATACTATGGAGCTAATGCATATAAAGTACCCTTAAAACTCTCTCAACGAGTGTCAGTATTTCCAGAGCATGAGAAAGACAGAAAGCATCCTAATTCACTTTGTAGGTAATATAACTCTGAAAGCATGACAAATTCATACAGAAAAGAAACCTATAAGCTCCATCTCACTAACAAATATGATACATAATTTATTTTTTTTAAGTCCAGCAGTGTATTGAAAGAATACTATACACCATGATTTAGGATGTATTCCAGAAATTTAAGAACATTCAGCATCTGAAGAGCCAGTAGTATAACATTACATTACTATGATTTTTCTACCGTTTAACCTATTCTCTCAATAGTTGCCAAAAAAACTTTCAGTGCAGCTTGGTATTGATTCCTGGGAATGGCCTCTTTGTGAGCTCAGAATGAAAGGAAACTCCATCCAACATGATAAAGCAAGTGACCACAAACGTCTAGGAAATCACCAGAGACAAATCAGAATCAGAAAAGTATGTTCTAGTCGTCTGCCGTATACACATGGCACAAAGCAGATGCCACAGGAGGTTCAGTATGGTTGCATTTTGGTAAGCAAAATACCTATGTATGTGTAAGAAAAAAATGAGAGGAGGCCATACCAAATCATTCACAGTGACTTGTCTTTGGAGAGCAGATTCAGATTATTCATTGTTTATCCATACATTCCCCCATTAGTTGTGATACCTCGTGACAAATTTTTAAAATTCTACCCAAAAAAGTATGAACTCGAGTAAGAGGCTGCAGAGATGTATTCCAGGTGAAATGGGCCTGTTGCAGGGGTACCCAACAGAAGGGCGTGCCTCTAGGGGGCACCAACTCCAAATATTTGGAAGCTTCAGCCTAGAAAGGAAAGAGATTTCAAGTTCATACTCAAGTTGGAAATAGCTGAGTCCGCTGGCTCACTTGGTTCTTTGTCCTGTACCTGGAGGACTTTCCGAATGCTTCTGGGATGTGGACGTTGTGTCTTTGCTTATGAGAACATGTGCTTACAGTCCTGTTCGTACGCTTTTGACAATGACTTCTGTGGTTCTTAAGGCCCCTGGTTCAGTGCCCACTTCTTGTCTACTTCCTGAATAAGCTTCTTAGTGGCACAATTTTGTTCGATTACAGAATGCAGCCGCTCTGCCTGGGACGTGGCGAAGAACAGACGTGCACCTAGAGAACCCAGAATACCACACCAGATGGTATTTCAAGTATTTTTTAGGACAAGGTAACTATGCCATTATGGTAGTTGGGAGGAAAGGATATTCCAAACGCAAATTAAGTTTTGGGTGTAATTTTTCTCTGGTGCCCTAAAAAGTGTGAAACTAACCAGTTTAGGGACATTAATATCAGGTTAATAGCATTGTCGATGAAAAGATTCAATTCAGTCTCAGTCCTACGATTTCGAATACACACACACACATATGAAAATGTATATAGTTATATGTAGAAACTACATAGATAGATGATAGATAGATAGACAGACAGACAGATAGATAGATAGATATGGGTTTTTGGTCAGTTGTTTTTGTCCCTTGGAAGTTAAAGGGGGATCCGATCATCTAAATAGCTTTTTCAGACATAAGAAGAATTTGCAGGTAGAAAACATCTTCAGACCTAACAAGGCTAGTGCCCTGTCTATATTGAATTTTGAACATTTAGTTCAAGGCAATGAGGCAAAAAAGGAAAAAAAAAATGGAACCCTGAGCTCCAGGACCACCAGAGAACTAGAGAGGCGTTGTCCTGTAGGCTCTGGTGACGGACATTTGTCACCTACTGTGTGCCAGGTGATTACACTGGCAAAGGCAGTCATTCCCCTTACCCTCACGGAGACTCTGAGATGGGTCTGAATCCTGATTCTGCCATTCTTAACCACAGAACCTTACGCTGGTCACTCTCCACTTCTCTGAGACTCAGTTGCCTCATCTGTAAAGTGGAGGTGTTTCTATTACACACTGAGTAGATCTGAACAGGAGTTTCAGTGAGATGTGCTAAAGAAAGAGCCAAGCCCCACGCCTGGCACAAAGCAAGAGCTCAGTCCTTAACAGCAATGTACATTTACCGTGAAGGGCTCGGGTGAACATATGTGGGAGGGCGGAGAACGGGAGTGTAGCCAATGACAGGAGAGACTGGGAAGGGAAGAGTGATCACTGTTTCAGGACTCCAGAGGAGGTAGATGAATTGCTTATCAGGTTAATGTGTATGTTTATAGAAGATATGATGCGGGGACTATGTAATAAAAGTGATCAGAACCAAAAGATGTGTCTTTAAAAATCTAATACTGTTTTATTCCAAGAAGTTCACTTATTGGACAAGGCCTATTTCTTTATAAAGAAAGAAATCAGTGGGAAAGTTGCCATCCTCCCAAATGCTTGAAAGCATAGTGCCCAGAGCAGTGGTGACTTCAGAGAAAACGGGTACCATCAGTTCAGATGCCAAGAAATTCAGAGATAGGGTAGGCTCTGGAGTCGGTAGAGTCAGGGGCTCAGTGCTGTCATCGAGGCTGGCCCTTCTCAGGGTCACAAGATGGCTGCCACGCTTCTAGGCATCCCTTCTAGACACCACTCATGTCCAGAGAAAGGAGAAGCCCATCTTTCTTCCTTCCTAAGGAAACCTTTCCAGAAACTTCCTTACCCATTTGTCCTCCTGTCTCGTTGGCCAGCATTGCTCACCTGTTTGTTTCTGAACCAGTCACTGCCAAGGGCAATGTGAATGTGATGAGGTTCTTTTCAGAGCTGTCTTTGGGATTCTTGTCCCCTGCTTACGTGGGTGGGAAAAAGTGTCTACTCCCACCAGGGCCTGGAAGAACCAGTGCGTCTTCATTGTTCTAAACTTCTTTTCCAGTGCATCAGAATTACATTGGAAATGATGCCGAGAAGAGCCCCTTCTTCCTGTCTGTGACCCTCTCTGACCAAAACAATCAGCGTGTCCCTCAATACCGAGCAATTCTATGGAGGAAAACAGTAAGTACCTGGCTTCCCCCTGTGGCCTCACTGCCCTTCAGAGTTTGATTAGTGTCTTTGTCAGAGTGGTTCAGGTGAGTCTTTTTCTAGGAGGTTCTTTGAGTTTGGATATTCAGGATTATAGAGGGACAAGCTCTGAGTGTAACCTCAACTTCCCCCATATGAGCCACGACCTGGAAATGCCCATTCCCTCCATCTCTGGCCGGTGGAATACAGAAGTGTATCGTACAGAGTATTAACCTTACCGTTACGAAGAAACTGACCAGGCGGCTCACCTTCAACTAAAAGCAATAGCATGTGTTGGAAGAATATAATGCTGTTCCAGGGCTGCAGCCCACAGGGTGCTCCTGTTTCCCTGGGTCCTTCAGTGAAGCACTGAATCAGCTGCGCTTCTAGAATCTCTTTAAGGCTTGGCCCCTTTCATCGATTTCCTAAGGTAGGAAAATGACTCCAGACTTAACAAGACAAGCACCACCTGTCCGTGGTGGCTTCTGAGGACAATGACATAAACAAAGGCAAGTCCTTTCAACTCAGGAATGCAGGCCTCTCTGTAGCTCAGGAAAATTCTCTTATATTCACTATTGTGTCTTTTCCTCTTTTCCTTCTCTCTTCTGATTTCTTCTAGTAACTCTTAGAGTTGATCTCATTATTTTCTTCCTTTGGGTTTTGGGTTTTTTTTTTCCTTTGCTTCTCAGAAAATCTTTTCTTAGGCATTACGATCACTGGAAAGAACAAAGGGCTTGGAATTAAGCGAATGGGTCAAATTACACCAGTAGCAAATTAATTTGTGTCAGTTTGAGAAAACTGCTGGTGTTCTCCATTTTCTTCTTTGTAAACTGGGGGAAATTCTGGGCTGTGGCTCACAGGGTGCCGAGGACTATATTGAGACATTGTTTGAAAATCCACATTTACACGGTGTCCCAAATCATCAAATCTCAAACTGCTTAGACGCCTGAAGGATAGAACATTTTACTCTTGAAACAGTGAGTACAGTGCATAATTAAGAAGCAGTGAAGTAAATCACACTCAGAAAACCTTAGTCCTGTTAGGCAGTGGTCTCGCTTTATGGGTGCATTTGTTGAAAGCCATTACCTAGGGGTGCTGGGTGGCTTAGTTGGTTGTCCTCTGACTTCAGCTCAGGTCATGATCCCAGACACCCAGGATCGAGCCCCACATCGGGCTCCCTGCCCTGTGGGAAGCCTGCTTCTCCCTCTCTCACTCCCCCTGCTTGTGTTCCCTTTCTGGCTGTGTTTCTGTGAAATAAATAAAATCTTAAAAAAAAAAAAAAGAAAGAAAAAAAGAAGAAGAAGAAGTATTTATTGAAGGAATTAACGAATGACACCAAAGTCCTGCCTGACCTATGCGCTCTGCTGCCTCTGTTTATATAAATGTCCATATTCTTTTGCAGGTTTAAGGTAAAAACCTCATGTAAACCCGAGTTAGCTTTTACTTGTGACCGATTTCCTGCAAGGGGGTTTTGGCTCTTGGCTCTGTCCCCAGGCCACTTAAGGGGGAAGCAGGGGGAGGCCAGTCTTGCCATCATTGCAGCTGTCCCGGAGGGGAGGTGATGCCCCGGTGCTGCAGGACTGGGTGCCCGTTGTTCTCAAGTGCACCCATGACAGTCTACTCTACCTGATGAGAAGTGGGCATGCCCTTGTCCAAATCCTCTTATCTTCCACACCAAGAAGACTGTTTTCTGGCCTATTTGGTTTTTTTAAAGATTTTATTTATTTATTAGAGAGAGAGCAAGAGTAGGGGGAGGGGAGTAGAGGCAGAGGGAGAAGCAGACTCCCCACTGAGCAGGGAGCTCAACAACGTGGGGCTGGATCCCAGGACCCCGGGATCATGACCTGAGCCGAAGGCAGACACTTAACCGGCTGAGCCACCCAGGCCCCCTGGCCTGTTTTGGTTTTGCATTAACTTTTTTATTTAATATTTGCTAATTACCCTATTCTAGTCTCTCCAGCTTAAATATTCTCTCTGGATGACTCTGTGTCCTTTGGATACTTTTCCAATTTCTTTCCCCTCCCTGGACTTCTCTTGAAGTTGCTGTCTGGGTGCTTGGGGAGAGGGTTTATGGGGTCTTGTGGTGGCAGGATGAGAGGACCTTGAGTCCACGTGGGGCCCTCTGGGTTCTTTCTGGGTTCTGTTGTTGATCTGGTCTCTGAACTAGCAACTATTGAATGGTAACTGGTCCCCCCTGGCCTTTTTGGGTCACTGGAAAGTACCATCACTGAAATCCATGTTCCCAGACATTTGCCCCTTCGGTGAAATCACTGCACACTGTGACCTCTGGGACCTAATCCCAGGTCTCCGGTAGTCACTGAGCCTCTCAGCTGTGTCTGTCTCACCGGGCACCCCCTGCAGGGCACGGGGCAGATAGGGAGGAGTGCAAGCCTTGCTTTGGGCTTATGTTTCTCATCTTGCTGACCGTTCCTGCTTGAAGCTGCTGAGTTAACTGCCCTCATCAGGTTCAAGCAAGCTCTACCTGGACTTCAAGATTCCTATACAAGGTCATGGGTAGGAAGTGATCCCCTAGTCCAAATGGTCTTAGGTATCTCCGGGTCTTATCTTGGTATGTTAGCAGCATCCGTCACCCTCTTTGAGGCCTGCCCTCTGAACAGCAGAATCAAGGGCCCCAGCATCTAGCCCCTTAGCTTTCCTACCTTCCTTCCACCAAAACAAGAAAGGGAAGTTTCATACTTCTGCCACCGTTCTGGAATGGACTTTCTCAACGTCCTGTCTTCTTCTTCCGGTCAATGCCTGCCACTCACCTCCTCACCTGGAAAGTTTTCCAGGTACTGGCAGGGGCAGATACAGGGAGGATTTTTGCTTATTTAATATCTAAAGATGTTATCTCTCTTACATTATAAATTGTGATAAACACTCTGAAGGAAACAATGGCAGAATAGTATGGGAGACCAACATCAGATCAGACAGCACAGGAAAAGTTTTTCGAGGAGGTGACATTTAAAGAGACCTGGGCGCCTGGGTGGCTCAGTGGGTTAAGCCTCTGCCTTCCACTCAGGTCATGATCTCAGGGTCCTGGGATCAAGGCCCATATCGGGCTCTCTGCTCAGCAGGGAGCCTGCTTCCTCCTCTCTCTCTGCCTGCCTCTCTGCCTGCTTGTGATCTCTCTCTCTCTCTCTGTGTCAAATAAATAAAATAAAAATAAAGTCTTTTTTAAAAAAAGATTTTATTTATTTATTTGACAGAGAAACAGCGAGAGAGGGAACACAAGCAGGGGGAGTGAGAGAGGGAAAAGCAGGCCTCCCGCTGAGCAGGGAGCCTGATGCGGGGCTCGATCCCCGACCCAAGCTGAAGGCAGATGCTTAATGACTGAGCCACCCAGGCACCCCCAAAAAAAGACTTTAGAAAAATAAACAAACAAACTTATGTAAATTCCACCCAGACAGTGAAGCTAGTAAAAAGAAGAGGCTCGAAGTCCTAACTACTCAGGGATGGTCACTGCCAGTGGCCTTTTAGATACCAGTTCGCGCGCGCGCACACACACACACACACACTCACTCCCAGGTAATCACTTGGCGTTGCCTGCACATATGTGTACGTAACTCTGACTAGGCCTCTGTTGATCCCACCAGAAAACAGAGCTGATAGGTGGTTTTTTTGTTGTTGTTGGAGAGCAACTCTCCAAAGCTACAAAAGGGAGAAGATGGGGAGGAAGAGCTTTACCAGCTTGTGGTGAAGGAACGTACAAAGCCTCGATCCCCCGAGCCTGGGGTCTCGTGCCCACGTAGGCCGCTCATGAAGACGACGCCGTCAACCAGGCAGGGCCTGGATCCTCTTCTGTCCCATGCGTTCCCGCCTCAGGCTGCCCTTGGCTTCTCTTTAAAACCACATTTGTTGGGGCGCCTGGGTGGCTCAGTTGGTTAAGCCACTGCCTTCGGCTCAGGTCATGATCCTGGAGACCCGGGATCGAGTCCCACATCGGGCTCCCTGCTCGGCGGGAAGCCTGCTTCTCCCTCTCTCACTCCCCCTGCTTGTATTCCCTCTCTGCCTGTGTTTCTCTCTGTCAAATAAATAAAATCTTTAAAAAAAATAAAAAATAAAATAAAACCACATTTGTTGTGCTTGTTGAGAAGAAAAGTAGTCGAGGTAGGGGCTGAGCAAGAAGGTCTGATTTGAGACCCTCTTCTAGAAGGGCTGGCATCCCCTCTAGGTGACCACAGAGTAAGGTAGGCTGCGGCCAACAAAAAAAAACAAGGCCACTGAAATAACTCGGGTTTCCATGGGTGGGTTATGTGGAACTTTAAAAGGCCTATTCCCATCATAATACTCCTCCATACTGGAAGTCTAAACTGTCTGTAAAGTACGTTGGCTAATAGAGAACCTGTTAAAAGGGCTCCGTCTAGCGCAGCTTCTGATGGTTAGCTGGAAAGACATGCTCCCCAGCCTGGAGTCGGGGAGAGGTTCCTGGTTTTCAAGGGGCATGGGTGTGAATGTTTAATTTCCCCAAAAAGATCACAGATCATGGACTTGACAAGGTTGAAGGACTCCACTCCTACACCAGTGGTCAGGGCTTGGACAGATGTATTGGCAGGCCTATCTCAAAAATACATGGAAAATCCTATATCCTTCCTTGCCCATTTCCTACAAGAAATGCTCTGCGTCTTTCTCTATGCCCTGCCAATTTTATTATTAGTCAAAGTTAAAAAGTTTTAAATGTGTACTGCGTCATAATCCCTTTGCTCAGTATGCAGTATAAATCTTTTGTGGATTATAAATCTGTATCATATCCTTTTTTGGAGATTGTAAAGAAAGTAGCACTCATCTCCGCTGGGTGCTTTGGACATGGGCCTGAACCATTTGGGCAACCCTTCATTCCTTCCCTTCCACTGAGTGCTTTCCATGAGCTAGTCACAGTGAGTGCTCATTTAGAGAGGAAGAAACAGAATTTAAATAGTAAACACAGGGGCGCCTGGCTGTCTCAGTCGGTAGAGCATGTGACCCTTGACCTCAGGGTTGTGAGTTCAAGGCCCTGATTAGTTATGGAGACCACTTTTTAAAAAAACACTATATACTATACTATATATATATGTATATATAGTATACACAGAAAAACATAAAAGTACATGTTATGAAAACCTCTCTGAAAGGTTCAAGTGATTTCTAGTTCAGAAAGCCTTCGACTTAAAGAGATCACATGTGGGTCCCATTGAGTGTGTAAAGACTGCTTTCTCCTCATTATCCTTGAGGCTGATCTGACTCTTGGCTCAGAGACCAAAGCCCCTGTCGTCTCAGTCAGATGGCTCACCTGCTTCCCACACCTCTGACCCCAAGGACCCACCAGTCCATACATTGAGGAGAAAAGCTTAAATCCATAATGTTGGGTTTGGGGGATGGGGAAAGATGCTGTCGAGCCTGAGCAAGACTTTTCCGATAGAATGTGTATCATCATACGTAGTTTCATGGCCAGGGAACGCTCTTTCAGAGATGGAAATCACCAAACCTCTCACTGATCCCGTGTT
The DNA here is from genome assembly GCA_004023965.1 of Spilogale gracilis. Classification (NCBI taxonomy): domain Eukaryota; kingdom Metazoa; phylum Chordata; class Mammalia; order Carnivora; family Mephitidae; genus Spilogale; species Spilogale gracilis. Next base: position 26,993 of record PITA01002251.1, on the reverse strand, counting down.
CTGACTTTCCAGGGTACCCAGAAAATATGCCTTCCATACAGTCCCACAAAAACTCTCTCTGTGAAGTCCATCTTAAGGTGAGTACTTAAGAATAGGGGCCCAGCACCAGGAGCCTTAGTAAGTATTTTTCTCCTGCAATCATTCTCATGTAACTTTTCTACTTTCTGGAGCCCTGACGGTGTCCCAGGCATTTTACTAATAAGTCTCTGACCTGCAGTCCCCGCTGCTGTCTTCCCTGCAGCTCCGCAGGGTGGGGCACTGCTGTCACCCGCTGTGGAGAGGAGGAGGGGAGGGGGGAAGACCACACAGCCGGCTCCACGCTCATCTTGGAACTGCCCATGTAGCCTGCTCCTTCCTTCTTGTATGCAGGCAGATACTTCGGTTTCATAAAGAAAATCAAGACATATTTTTCCTCTCATTTTCCTGCTTTGAAATAGAAACTTAGACATCAGCAAATGTGTCTTAGAGAAGAATGTGCTTATTCTTTGCAGAGAGAGAGTTAAATGAATAGACGATCTAGCTGCTCTGCGCTCGGCTGCCGCTCCCGGCCCCCACCTTTCCGTGCCCCTTCCGCCTCTGCCCTGCTGGGCGGCAGACCCTCCCCCTCCCGCCCCGGAATGCCACAGAGGTGGTGCCCTGTGCTGGGTCCCGTCCAGGTCCAGCCGGGACTTGCTTCATAGTGACAGCAGCTTCTGTTTGTCGGGCACTGGGCTAAATGCTCTGTGGTCAGTCTCTTATTAAATTTTGAAACCAGCTCTGCAAAGTAGACCCCTGATTACCTGCACTCCACCAAGGAGGAATCAGAGCCTCAGTGCAGTGAAGGGATTTGGCAAAGATCTCACAGCTGCTCTACTGCAGAGCTGAGATTTGAACCCAGGTCCCTAGCATCCCCATGCTCGGGCCGTTGGCCGGCAGGGCCCACACCGTGGGAGCAGGACCGCTTATCCCAGGGCCCTGGCACCTTACTCTATTCCTGCGCAACTAGGTGTTGGGAAGAGATGGTGTTTTCAGCGTCCCCGCCACTATGCACCCGTGCTGGAACATCTCTTCAGGTGACAGTCGTGACCCCATCGGTCAGGGAACGCGTCTGGCTGATGAAAGGGGCATGGAGATTCAGAAGCAAAAATTTTTAGATCTCCTCTTCAAGCTTGATTTGGTCTCCAATTGTAGACCGTCTCCTTTGTGCTCTCAGCTGTCTGATTTTTCCCCCCAAGTGGTCTGAAACCTGAGCTGTGAAGGCATCAGTGAAGTAGTTAACGTCTTTATTGAGCACAGAAATATCTTGCTGCTTCTAAGGAGCTGTAAATCTTAACTGGCTTTGAGAGGAATACTTAGAATTATATTGGCTTAAGATTTCTGTGGCTGTTTTTTTTTTTTTCCTAAAGAGAAGTTACTCCGGCTTCTTTCTTCTTTATATATGACATTTCATTTCATTATGATTTCATTTAGTTATATGATGGGACCTCTGCTTCTCAGCCCCCCACTCATGTGACAGAGCACGTTTCAGCCAGAAAATATTTTTTTAAAAATGCAGGAGATCGGGGGCGCCTGGGTGGCTCAGTCGTTGGGCATCGGCCTTCGGCTCGGGTCATGATCCTGGAGGCCCGGGATCGAGCCCAGCATTGAGCTCTCTGCTTGGCGGGAAGCCTGCTATTTCTCCCTCTCCCACTCTCCCTGCTTGTGTTCCCTCTCTAGCTGTATTTCTGTCAAATAAATAAATAAATCTTAAAAAAAAAAAAAGACGCAGAAGACTAGGACTAATACAGTTGTTGCTAATAGGAAAAATTTATCTTTATTTGTTATAATCTTGAACTTGAAAACATAAAAGGAAATGAAAGTATGAATAGTAATGGAGTCAAGTAAGTCTGGGTTCAAATCTCAGCTCTATTACTTCCCAGCTTTGTTATCCTAGTTCCATTTCCTCACCTTTAAAATGGGGATAAAATTTTTAAAACAAACAATTTAATGGGGATAAAATAGCACTTGCCTCACAGAAACTAAATGAGATCATCCATGAAAAGCATTTAGCAGGCTGCCTGACATTATTATAAGTACCCTGTAAGTGTTAGGTATTATTATATTTGCCTTCCAAATACAGGACTCCCGAGATGAAAGGGGCCTTAGAGATTGTGCATTTCAACTCCCTGTTTTACCTCTAGAGGAACTTAGGCTCAAGGAGTTTGACTTTCTAACGCGAAAGCACCATCTTGTTGAGGAGGGCCTTTCGCCCTAAGTGGCAGAGGAATTGCCAAAGGAAGAAACACCGGGCATTCTTACTTATGTTTCGTTTGATCGTTAATTGCTATGTGGGTACCAATGAACCACTTTTTCGGTAAATAAAAGTAAGAATCTTGGAGGTTAGTCAGGCTGCCTGAAACGTGCTCCTGATCACCCCTTCCCCTCTTGTTAGATGTGTGTCATCAGGAGCGGGTTATATATGTAAGGTACCCTGTGGTGTACTCTCATGTATTCATTCATTGAGCGCCCTGGGTGATCACTGATTTCCTTCATGCCCAGCCCTGCAGGGAATCCAGCTGTGATTTTTCTAGGAGATATTATTTCATTTCTCTGAAGCACGGAGACTCGCTCTGAGTCAAGTTTCCACCACGCTGTGGCTCATTCAGTGCTTTCTATTTCAGTGCCATGAATCTGGACAAATTTGAGAAAGGCCCCAGAGAAATTTTTCATCCCGAGATCCAAAAGGTAACAGAGTTTTCTGGCTCCTGATGGTATATATTGGATCACAGTGTTAGATGGGAACGGACAGAGCATCGGTGATGCTTAGTCTCGGATCCGAGCCCCATCAGAACCACCTGCGGGGCTTTGAAAAACAATCATCATAAAGAACCTTGCAGATGAGATTCTGAATTGTTAAGCGGGGTGGGGTCTGCATTTTCCGGGAGTTTCATGAGTGGTTCTGAGGCATAGCTGCAGCTGAGAACCACTGAATTCTGCGGTCCTCGATCCCTGAACTGAAACGGTGTACGTTCAGAAGGACCTTATCGGCTTAAAAGCCAGTCTTTTTACCGAGTGATGTAGAATTGTGTGGGGTGTGAGGGTTTTCTTTAAATAGTGAAGCACAAACTATTTATTGAGCTCTAACTCACACAGAACACTGTACAGGGTACCATAGAGAATAAAAGGTGTCCGGAATCCATCCCGTTTTCTCAAGACCTACTACTAAGGGAAAGCAATCTTCCTTGGGAGGAAAAAGGTTAGAGTCATAATCCAGGTAAAAGGCCATCAGAAAAATGTCAGCCAGACTTTTGTCTTGTTGGAATTGATATTGCTTTGAAACTCCCCCCCTTGAAACTTACACATGCTGCCGTCACCTAGCGCCAAGCATGTGTCAGAGCTGAACTTTGGGGAGGTGAGGACGCCAGGGCCCCGTGATGGGGAAGAGGCTGGAGAGGCAGGTTGGAATGCCATCCAGGAGGCAGCAGGGAGCCTGTAGAGTCTTTAAGTGGAGGAGCATCGTGTCAAGTCTGCTTTTCAAGGAAATGACTCAGAGGGTGCAAGGAGGACAGGTGGGAGCATGAACAGCCTTTGCTTGCATGCCTGTAAAATGGCTCGCATTTAAGATAAAGTCACCGGTTTTCAGCTTACCCCCAAATACAGAGTGTTGGGAATCCCCGTGTCTTCTGTTCTCATGTAATGTTCAAAATAGTGTTTGTACATTGACTCAGCCCCAGAAAGAACCGAGGCCAACATAGGTACGTTCGGTTAAACTTTAAGCGACTTGAAACCGTGCAATGCCTAAAAACCAATTCTTGATATTGAATTTTAAAATGACTTAGAATTCTAAATATGCCTCTCTCTGTGTGCTTTATTACTTCCTCTATACAGATTCTCATATTCTTAATCCTTTCCTTCTTGGAGCCTGGATGGGACCCCCAGACACAGCCCTGAACCCCACGGGGCCCCTGTCGGATGCTTCTTTCTGTACCCTGAGGGTGGGCCCTCAGCGGACTTCGTGTCTGCCCAGGCCTCCCTGTCTGCTTTCCCTCTTCCATGGAATCAAAGAGGACAAGGAAACAGGATATGGCAACCTTCTGCCTCTTTATATCATAACTCCCTGCCTGTTTTTCACCAAACAAAAGACACCTTCCCCCTTCCTGACATCTGTGTTTTGACTCTCCTTCCCTTCACAAGGGACTGCCCACGCGCTTTCCCGCCGTCCCGGGTGTGTGAGCGTGCACATGTGTGTGCCCCATGGAAGCAGTACTTTCACTGCTGCCGAGGGTTTTCTGTAGGTGTGCCCGAGGAAGCCCAGAGCCACAGGTGTTGGGGAGAGGGAAGAAGGAAAAGGTCTCGGATCCAAAACATAAACAGAAAATAAACCGCATTATAAAGAAGGCATCTTTCCACCAAGTGGGAAGGTGGCTGGTGCTATTTAAAAATGTTATTCATCTGTTTCTGGCTGCTATACCATAGTTACATTTTTTCTTGGCCAAAATCTTTCCAGAAGCAATGTGTGAGAAGCTAGCTTTAAATAGATAGAGAAATCTGGATGTCTGTATATTTCTTCCGGCTGCTATGCTTCATCTCATTTTCAGAAAGTTGTGCTCTATTGTGACTGTCTTAGATGACCAGGTAGTTGACAAAAGTCTGTACAACAAAACTGGAATATTTTAAGCACCTCTGAGGGGTGAGGGCGGGAAGGGGTATACACAGGAGCTTGGATTTCAGGGAAGTCAAAATAAAATCCTCAGTGTTAAGCATGGGCATAACTTTCAAATTTTGGTTTCGCAGGACTTGCTGGTTCTTGAAGAACAAGAGGTAAGCAATTTCATGAGGAATTTTGTGTTCCTGCTACGTGCTGCTCGTGTGCTTGTAAACGTGCTTCTCCCTCCACCCGACCGACCATGACCTTTGCTTTCAGTCAAACTCTACCCGGATTTGCTCACTGAGCTTACTGTCACTGAAAGACTTTGCCGACATGTTTTCTCAAGGTTTCCACCACGACCGCGCTCATCCTTTAACACCGTCCCATCATCTCTCGCCGGCACTAGGCAGTCTCCAGCTTTTTGCCTCCACTCGGTGCTGTTTCTCGTGTAACGGCCCAGAGGTTCTTTTAAATGTCAGGTCAGGTCACCCCTGTATCGCAAGCTGTCATGGCTTCCCATTGCACTCCAAGTAGAGCCCTGAGTCCTGACTGGGGTGCTCCCGGGGGTCTGTATGACACGACCGTGCTGCCTCTCCGGTCTTCTTCTCCGCACAAACCACGTTGACCTACTTATTCCTTCACCTGCTCAGAAAGAGCCCACTCTTCCCACCCCCATGCTCCTCAGGGTCCTCAGGGTCCGCACCCTTGTCCCGACGTTAGGGTCTCTGCTTGGAGAGGCTCTCCTTGACCACCCTATCTAAAGTAGCACACTCTTCCGCTCACCGTCTGCCTTGCACACTGTTTTGTGTTTCTTTTTGACACTTATGTTCTCATCAACTGGCTCCGTATCTGTTGCCCTCCCAAGAATGTAAGTAGCACGGGGAGGGGCGGGTATTCAGTTTCCTCCCAGCTGTATCCCTAGATCCTAGAGCAGTGGCGAGAGAGAGGGCACAAAGTCAGTATTTGGTGTTTGAATAAGTGGATTATGTACTGGGTGAATGAGGTGTGAAAAATCATGATGCCATTGAAAAGAATGAGGTGAAACTTTATTTACTGGCGTGGGAAGTTTTCCACAACGGTAGTTATGGGACATGTGTGGCGGTAGTAATTGACAAGGTAGCACCTACAGTATATTTCCAGGTGTTCTTATAAACAAACGCATAGGTATGTTTAGTCATTTGCTCATTTCCTCATTGATTCAACAAATATTTCCTGAGCTCCTACCATGTGTGTGCCACATGCGGCTTGCGGCATTGGGAATGCACTGACGAGGAAGTCGAGGTCCCTTCATGGAGCTTACGGTCCGGTGGGGCAAGGCAAACTACACAAGCGAGCAGATGTAGACACAGTAACATGGACAGCCCCAAGAGCTGTGAGGGAAATAAAACAAGATAGGCGATACAGGGGAAGGAGTAGGATTGTCTGAGGCAGTGACATCATAGCTGATCCCTGAATGCGTCGATGTGAGTGCAAAGGAGCCAAAATAATATGGCCAGACTGTTGGCAGGAGTTGCTTTGTGCAAGGCAGTGGGGGTGTAGGTGGGCGGCCCCTGGGCACCGGAAAACAGAGACGTCCCTGTTTTCATCCATGTATGATCCACGTCTGAATCACGCCTGTGACGACACAATTCATGAACTCCGTGTATAATTTGTAGAAGGCAAAAAATGAAAGTAAGACACATTTCTAGCAAATATTTGAAAAATACAGAAACACACTGGGGCACCTGGGTGGCTCAGTCAGTTAAGCGTCCAACTCCTGGTTTCAGCTCAGGTCATGGTCTCAGGGTCCTGGAATCAAGTCCCACATTGTGCTCCGTGCTGAACATAGAACCTGCTTGAGATTCTCTCTCCCTCTGCTCCCCCCACCCCACTCTGCTCACTCTCTCTCTCTCTCTAAAATTAAATAAATAAGTAAAATATTTTTTTCTAAAAAGAGAACTCGTCACAGTACATTCAAGGAGATACGAGCAGTGGTCGTCCTCAGAGCTTCCCTGAGGATGTGGCCAAGGCACTTCTGCTGGCTTCTTAGCTTTGAGCATTTATCCTAATTTCACCCAGTTATACTGATAAACTACCAGCTGCAAAGTTGAGCAGGGAGAAAAATGAATAAGCAGCACGAGTGATGTTCCCTGAAGGGCTGGCAGTTTGGTAAAGTGTGGTCTGTGTCCTGAAACCCAAGTTTTGGATGTCCACTGCAGAGAGAGGCCCCGCAGGAGAGAGCACGGTGCCCCAGACCGCAACAGCGAGAGAAGCATAGGAACATGTGAATCAGAAAAATACCAAGGCATTGTTTGAACAAGAGTAACAAGGAACCTGGGGTGTCCACTTTTGAATCAGGCCATCATTTCCCGGTCCCTCTGGAATTACTGGTACTTAGTGTCCCCACATATATCACTTTCTTCAGAAGAAATGTAATTCCTAGCTTCCTATTAATTCCCAAGGATATGAGTGCACTTTGGTTTATAATCATGTTGACTTTCATCTCAGACCATTTAGAACTTAAAAATCCAAAGTACCATGCAGGGGTGCCTGGGCGGCTCAGTTGGTTAAGCAACTGCCTTCAGTTTAGGTCATGATCTTGGAGTTCTGAGACTGAGTCCCACATCGGGCTCTCAGCTCCACGGGGAGTTTGCTTCTCCCTCTGACCTTCTCCCCTCTCATGCTCTTTCACTCTCTCTCTCTCTCTCAAATAAATAAAATAAAAATCTTTAAAACAACCACAACAACAAAACAAAAGTCCCAAGCAAGCAGGAATTACAAAGTGACCTTATGTCTGTGATGAATGTCTGGGCAGGATATAAGTCCTGAGAAAACCAGTTTGCATGGATGCCCCTTACCAGTCACCTCCTTCCATGGGCCCAGATCTGGTCTTGGGACCTTGAGCCTCCCTCCCAACCCCCAAGACGGGAAGGAGCGGCCAGCCTCATGAAGCACTAATGATGTTAGGTTTAACGGTTCATTGAAATCTGCTCTTTGGTCAGGTAGCCCCAAATCAAACTATTCCCTCCCAAAGACTATCTCTGCCGAAAATATAAAATCCACTACATTCCCTAATACCTTGATTTCTGGAGATAGGCAAACAATCCTAGTTAATTGACAGCACTTGGGAAGCCCTAGAAACAAAATCGGCTAGAGTCCCTGTAGAGGATTGCAGGTACCTAACAAGGTCTTGCAACACTAGTGTTTCTGGAGTCTCCGCCTGAAGCAGGAGAGGTCTTTAGCCAGGGTCCCGGCAGCAAGGTGCCAATGACAGAGCCATAGAAACTCTTGAAAGCCTCGCCCCATGATATCAGGTGGCCATGGGCCCCATTTCTGCATGTAGCTCTCTACTTCCTCAAGCCCACACCGTGCTGGGAAGACCATGCCATAGGGTTGGGAAGAGCACTGGGTCAGAAGTCCAGAGACCTGACTTCTGGCTCCCATTCCGCCGTCTACTTAGTGCTAGCCGCGGGCGGGCTGACCTTCCCTAGTCTTCACATGTCCTTTCTGTAGGATGAAAGCATGGATTTAGTAGGCCATGGGCCCCCTTCTGGTTCAAGCAGGAGGCTAGACCTTGGCTCATGACTCTGGCCATTGACCCAGTCCTTCTGCCCTTGGCTTGCTAGCTGGACCCAATGCTGGGCCTCCTGACAGTCTGCTCGTTTGTTCCTCTAATCCAGCGGTTCTCAAAGTGGGGTCCCTGGACCAGCAGCATCAACTTCACTGGGGAACTTGTCAGAAATACAAATTCTTGGGGTCCCTGGGTGGCTCAGTTGGTTGAACATCCCGTCTCTTGATCTCAGCTCAGATCTTAATCTCAGGTCTTAATCTCTAACCCCCTTGTTGGGCTTCATGCTGGGCATGGGACCTACTTTTAAAAACCAAATAAAGAAAAAGAAATACAAATCCTTGGGCCCTACCCCAGAACTGCTGATTTGGAAACTCTGGAAGTGGAGCCTGGCAATCTATTTTAAGAAGCCTGCCGGGTGATTGTGACATCCAGGCAAGTTTGAGAACCACTGCCTTGGGCTCTGCACTTTTTTTTTTTTTTTTAAGATTTTATTTATTTATTTGACACAGAGAGAGTTCACAAGCAGGCAGAGAGAGAGGGGGAAGCAGGCAATGTGGGACTTGATCTCAGGACCCTGAGATCATGACCTGAGCTGAAGGCAGAGGCTTAACCCACTGAGCCACCCAAGGGCCCGGACTCTGCACTTTTATCCCCCCCACTACTGTGGGTGCTTTTTAAGGGATGTCAGAGGGGGCACCTAGGTGGCTCAGTCGTTAAGCGGCTGCCTTCAGTTCTGGTCGTGGTCCCAGCATCCTGGGATTGAGTCCTATATTGGGCTCCCTGCTCAGCGGGGAGCCTGCTTCTCCCTCTCTAGCTCCCCCTGCTTGTGTTCCCTCTCTCCCTATCTCCCTCTGTCATAAATAAATAAAATCTTTTAAAAAAAAAGTGGGGGGGATTTCAGAGAATATGGGATGTGTCAGAGTCTTGGAGGCACGTGATTGCTGTAATCATTCCCAAAACAGAGAAAGAAAAGTTGGCAAGCTTAGAATCCTCAAGTGGATAGAGACCTCTGACAGAATTCTAAGAAATTACCAAAAATAAGTCTGTGAGGAGGAAGTAATCATTCGGAAGCAGCTTGTGAAAAATAAGTTGTATCTGACCAGTTTTCTTTCTTCTCTCAGTTATTACACACACAATTATTCCGTGAATATTTATGAATCCTCTCCAGTATAGCCAGCGCTGTGAGAAGTAAGAGGTGTATGGTCCTCCTTCACAGGACGCATGTTCCCATACCAGACACATATGCACATTTACTAAAAGAACGGAAGAGTATGGAGGAGCCGGGTAGAACAGTCGGTTAGGCATCTGACTCTTGGTTTCAGTTCGGGTCATGATCTCAGGGTCCTGGGATCAAGCCGGCATCCTGCGTCAGGCTCAGGGGGAATCTGCTTGTCTCTTTCCCTCCCACTGTGCCCTTACTTCCACTCCCCCAACCCCTCCCCACACACATACACCCTCAAATCAATAAATAAATTCTTTTTAAAAAGGAATTACAGAGTATGGATAGTGCTAAGAAAGTGCTAAGAAGATAAAGTGTTACGGCAGAGAGTAACAGTGGGGGAGGATGAGTTTCTATGGGAAGTCAGGGAAGGCCTCTCTGGAAATGGGCATTCGAGCTGAGGCTTGCATGATGGGAAAGAGCCTGCCATCGAGGCAGCTGTGGAGGGGTTCCAGGTGAGGACCCCGCTTGGGCCTGTCCTCCGTCTTCCATGCTCTAGGTAGAAAATCGCTCACTGATGATTGTGCACCTGTCTCTCAAGTGTGTTGGAGACAGAAAATTACTGAGAAGCAGAGCCTTGGACCCCAGGATTTTCAGAGTCTTAATTGTCCCAGACCCCGCTGTCCTGAATCCCAGTGTTCTGCCTTGACCCCCCCTAACCAACCTATGATGCGTTGGCCTTGTTCTTGGCTTCCCCTTAATCGGCCACCTGGAACTCCCCCACATAGTGCTGCATCAAACGGCCTTGCACGAGTTGTTTCTCTCCAACCTCAGATATTATTTTATTATGAAATGCTTCAGATACACAAATAAAAATAGAGACTAATATTATGAAGACCTATAAACCGGTTATCCAGCTTAAGGAAAAAAAATATTGAAAGTGCCATTGAGCTACCTAGTCTCCTTCCTCTCTCCTCCTACAGAACCTATCATCTTGCATTTGGTATTTATTATCCCCACAGGGTCAGATTTTAATCTTGTGTTTAAAGTGAGGGTGGCAGACTGGACATTTGTACTAGCTGTTTCTTGATTTCCTTCCCCCTCCCCCACACATCTGTTTTGTGACTGCTTGATATAAGAATTGGGGAAAACGAGCTTTTAGAATAAAGTGCCTCCATTTTCCATGTCATTCCCAAGAGCCCACAAGATATCAGCCTAAGATCGTTGTGTTCGGTTTTGAATTACAAGCTCTCCTGTGTTAACTGATGAGAACCCTGGCACCAGGCCTGTGAGCTCCTGCTGGCTCTCTAAGCGGCGATTTGCCCCAGAAGGGGCCTGGCATACTTCATACTACTAACTGCAGAAGCCGTTAGTAGTGAAAGTACCGATAAATTAACTCTCATCAAAACAGAGAGTTGCAACCGTAAGCTATCAAAACCTACAGAAATAAAGGCATGATCTTGTTAATATCGGTCAGCACTGAGATGGAGGACAGGAAATGAGGTCTCGAGTATCCATCCCAGTCCCCAAAGTTTTCCTAAGTAATGAGCAGCACATCTCATCACTGTCTATGCTCTGATGATAAAGTTTACATCCAACACCCTTTCTTGTCTTCTTGTAAGGGCTCTGTGAATTTCAAGTTTGGGGTTCTCTTTGCCAAAGACGGGCAGCTCACGGATGATGAGATGCTCAGCAATGGTAAGTGTCCCCTAATTTGTGCTGAGACCGTGTTCTGCCTTGTTGTGGTTTTAACAATCCAAGCTGAACTTACCTGTTGAGTTGGAATCCTTAACACAAAGAAAAAGCCAGTTTTGTGCAATTTTAGAGTAAATTACTGAGTAAACTTTGTAGGGCAGGTGTTGCCTGGTTTTATTCCTTCGACAAATATTTATTGGTCATCAAACTCGTCCCAGGTACTGGCACCTGAGAGGGAGTCTACACGGAAAATGACATGAGATGTGAAGAGTTTGGTTCTACGTCATAGTCCTAGTAGCAGAGAAAGGTCTTTCTCCGATTTGTATGCTTGGGAGAATGATGAAATGGTGCCATTTTCCTGTTCTTTACCACCTTTCCTGTTAGATACCTATTCATTATTAATAGAAGCAGTAACAGTGATTTCATTCTGCAATACTAAACCCTCGTAATCCCAGTGTGGCAGTGGGCAGGTGGGTCATCTGATTGTGTGGAATCCTGGGAATTGTGGAATGTCCTGCGTGGTCTCTGGGAAGGAAGTTCTGTGAGTCCGCTGCACACAACTGTAGAGCCTTCTTGATCAAGTGATTTCAGTGCATAGTTAGAAAATGAAGACATGCTGATTCTGTACTTTCTTCACACTTTACCTCTTCCTGCAGAAATTGGAAGTGATGCTTTTCAAAAATTTTTAAATCTTCTGGGTGATAAAATCACCCTAAAGGGCTGGACAGGCTACCGCGGCGGTCTGGACACCAAAAGTAAGCTTACCTCCTGATCTCTTCTTTTGTCATTTGTATAACTTCTAGCAGCCAGCTTGATCTGTCTTTGGACTTATACCCACGCTGGGGGAAGGGATGGACTGGGAAAGGTAAGAGGAGCTTCACACCCAGTCTGACACAGGATAGCTGGACACGTTTGGGGGCTCCGTTGAGTTTTGCAAAACCAAGCCGGCCCTCCAAGTCCCCGGGTGTGGCAAACTATGGTCCGCCCGTGAATAACTTACTGTTGAGCTCCCGGGTGAGCCAGGGCTGTGCAGGGTGCCGGAGACAGCAGTGGATAAACCACCATGGTCCTGCCTTTCTAGGAGCTTATAGTCCAGGGCATAGCACAGACATTAAACAGATGATTACAAAATGCCTTAGAGTACTTGGAGGAACAAAGAAGAAAAAGTACAGGGTCATGGGAACATTTTATCTAATCCCAGGGGATGAGAGAAAGTTCCCCGAGAGAACGATGAGGAGTAATTTGAGTCCTGAGGGGAGAGGAGAATTCTAAGCGAGAGAAATTTGTGAAGTCCCTGAATCAGGAAGAAGCCTGATACATTCTAGAAACTAAGAGAACATCTTGATGGCAGAGGGACTAGAAAAGAGGAGGGAGCGATCCCACAAGGAGTTGGAGATCATATGAATAATTTTGGATTTTATGGCAAATGGGATCGGATGGCACAAACGGATTTTTAAAGTAGAGGCGTGCTGGGGTGACATCGCACTTTGGAGCCCAGCTTGCTGGCCAAAGTCTAGGGAGTGGTCCAGCAAGCTGCGTGAGCACGTGCTGAACCTGCAAGTCTCGCGAAGTCACCAGACCTGTGCCAGTACTCAGCCTCTCTGTCACGGTCACAGCCACCATCCACTGACCCTCACTAGGACCAGGCACCCTGCCAAGCACTTTACAAGCCTTGCATCAGTTGGACAGTGAGCCATACTGTTCCTTCTGCTCAGGTGGATAATCCAGAATGATTTTTGTGAATGTACTCACTATACGCTAACCTGCAAATGTTCCCCTAACCTGCAAATAGAGATCATTTCCTCGGGGTCTCAGAATTCTCTGTGCCTACTAAGTGCATGTTTGTATCTTACAGATGACACCACAGGGATCCATTCTGTCTATACTGTATACCAAGGGCATGAGATCATGTTTCACGTTTCCACCATGTTGCCATATTCCAAAGAGAACAAGCAGCAGGTATGTGTGAACACAGCCTCTTTGAGAACACACAGACCATCAAATCATGACCGAAAGGTGGAGAAAGCGTCATTGCTCTGATTTCATAGCGTTAGAAACCGTGCGTGTTAGTATATGAACTGAACCTCGGGTACCAGTGTAGGGATGTTGTTTACAAAGTCTGTATATTTGGACTCTCAGCAAGCCTCGGGAAGAACCGTCCTTACTGAAACTGTCCCCTTATATATAAAGGGGCAGCGATAGCACGCACACGTGTCTGTATGTGAATGTGTACGTGTATCAGCCCGCATGAGTCTGGTTTTTTAGACTCAAACTCTTTTGTGTGGGTGTTGTCCTTGCTCTGTGACTTCTCATGTGCCTGGTATTTCATCGGAGACTACCCGGGACATAGAATAAGCGGACCCCGAGCAATGGTAGGCAGGCGTGTTTTAGGTTAAAGCCAGGGGTTAGCGCCGGGTGTCTACACGCGATGTGCAGGTTGGGGAAAGAACTACCTGAGACACTCCTCACATACCCCAGAGACAGGCCACTTCCAGGAGAAGGTTTTCCAATGTGTGGGGATATTCAGACCTAACAAAGACACGTGCTGCTGGTTTTGGAAGATTTTGAGGGGTGGATTGCCACTCCACTTACTTTTGATTAGCTTCTTACCCCTTCTGACCCCTTAAACATTGACAGCATCCATATGAATAAATACCACCAACATGAATGGACAGCTGGCCAGCAAAAATAGGAACCTAGAGAGGGGCTGTGATGGGCCAAGAAGGCCTTTTTTTCTGAGCACCTGTAATTCTTATTTCAGGAAGACTTCAGTAAGGGGTCAGAACAGACCAATGCCCTAAAATGCAGTGTTCCAGTCGTGAGGGGTCAAGGTGCCTCGGGGACATGCAGGAAGGAGCAGGGAGAGCTGGTCCTGTTGGATGGTTTGGGGCCTGAAATAGGGAGTTGGTGGTTTTGTCCCACAGGCGCTAGAGACCCACTGCAGGTTGTAGGCTTGTTCTGGTTTTAGAGGGCTCAATCTGAGAAAAATCAGGTAGAAACAGGAAGTAACCCCGGTCCAGGAAGACCACTTCGTGGCTGAGATCACTTCCTACAAGACGTCCTCGTTGACGTGGTTGAGGCTACCTAAATTACAGCAGGAGCTGAATCTCTTAGGATCTTAGGATCACGTGCAGAAGAGGAGCCCAGCTGACTTTCCCAGTCATTGTGAGTTGATTGACCACTTACAGTTCAACAATAGTATCCCAGAACTTCCATGGAAGTATTTCACAATCCTCCTCCTCCTCCCATTCTGACCTTTTCAGCCCTGTGCAATCACCAAAATTGCTCTTCTCTCGTGACAGATGGGGCATTAGCCAGAGAGACATGAGGAAAGAATGTGACAGCTCAACCTTTGCCCAGCTCTGAAGACTTTAACCTTATCTCTTTGAGGGGCTGTCCATATGTTAAGGTCCGCTGTGAAACATCTCCAGATAGACCATTGTCTCTATGTCTCCGTGGGTAGCGTCTGGGTCCTCCACTGGCCGAGCATCGTTAGATATGAGGGAAATGAACACTCTGAAACTTGTCTCTGTCACCAGGATGATCATGCAGGTGGGCAGAGAGACAGGCAGGATGCCAGTGAACCTTCAGTGTTCCCCATCAAGGCAGAGCAGAAAAGGACCCCTGACCATGAGCCTCTCTCTGTACCTCGGGGGCTCAACATAACAGACAAAAAGACAGAGCCAGCCTGGCTCATAAAATCTTGGTGCTTATTGACCTCCTGACATCTAGAACATGAGTGGAACGGTCTGAGCCGTATCCCAAATCCGACATGAAGAAGCCAATTCTCATGGAGTCTGTAGGCTCTGGTATTCCCGTGACATCCACCTCTCTTCTCTGTTGCTGAACCAAACCTTCATGGGGAGTGGAGAGGTTAATACTTGCCTCTCTGGGACCTCACCTTCCTCCTAACATGCAATGAAGTCCCCCCCCTCCCACCATCTCCTGGTCTCCCAGTTCCAGGGCCTGAGGGCAGCATCTGGAACCGGAAGAAAACACAGGCTCAGGGAGCCGCCCATCTGGACGCAGTTCTAGCTGTGCCGGAACTAGCTCTGTGATCTTGGGCACGTGGAGAGCTTTGCCTGGCACAGGGCACAGTTCTTAGCCCTCTTGTCTCCTCCGCCTAACTCTCATTCACTCCCTCGATGACCTCCCCAGTCTCAGGGCTTTAGAGAGGTTTATTAGCCAGGAACACCCAAATTTACATGTCCAGCCAGACCTCCCTCCACAAGTCCAGATGCAGGAATGCAGCCTTCTTCTCGACGGCCCCCTGGGCTGGTCGCCTCATACCTGAGAAGTCCAGTACTGGACTCTGGCCTCCTGCAGCCTTCCTTATCTCAGAGGAATTGCTGGGTCATGTGGGAATCCCGTGTGTGTTTGGGGGACCAGCATACCATCTCCACAGCAGCTGCCCCATTCTGCATTCCCACCTGCAGTACCTGAGATTTCCACTTTCTCCACATCCTCAATAGCACTCGTTATTACCAGGCTTTTTGTATTTTCTTTGGTTTTGTTTTATTTTGGAATAGCTCTTCTAATGGGTGTGAAATGGCAGGTCGCCGCGGTTTTGATCAGCAATAGGGAGCATCTTTTTTTGTGTTTAATCATATCATCTTTGGAGAAATGTTTATTCAACTCCTGTGCCCATTTTTTAATCCAGTTATCTGACTTGTTTTGAGTTCCAGGAGTTCTTCAGATATTACGGATAGAACCCCTTATCAGATATGTGGTTTGCAGATATTTTCTCCCGTTCTGTGGGCCACCTTTTGCTCTGTCCATGGTATCCTTTAATGCCCCAAAGCTTTCGGTCCTGATGTAGGCCAGTTTATCTCATTTTTCCTTTTGCTGGGTGTGCTTTTGGTGTCCAAATCATCACCAACAATGATTTGTTGGCCAAGAAATCATTGCCACAAATAATGACTTTCTGAGTTAAACTGAGTTGAAATTATTAGAACATCTCTAAACCTCCATTTCTCACTTGGAAAAAGGGAGTAATGTCTAATGTGAATCTACAGGGATCCTGTTCTCCCGGAGCTTTAACAGGGACACGCCGGGAATCCACGAACAGTGAATCATTTCATTTGGCCGATTGAGCAAAGGTCTGGCACAGGGCTTGACAAACCACGGAGCGTGGGCTCTAAATCCCACGTAATGCCTGTTCTGTTAAAGAAAGTTAGTGACACACGGCCACGCCTACCCACGTAGCTGTAGCTGCTTTCGTGCTGACAGCAGAGCTCATGGTGATAAACCGACGGTATGATCCGCGAAGCTGAAAATACTTACTATCTGGCCCTTTACAGAAAAAAATGTGTCGACCACAGATCTAGGAGACCATTTTTGAAAGATCAAGTGAGGTCGTATTAGATAAGCCCACTGTCCTCACCAAGTACATCTTTCAGAACTAGCTAAGGCATTTATAAGCATATCTGTTTAAGCCCCGTCCCCAGGGAATTCTGACGCAAGGCCTCTTGTCTGGAGGCCTTGAATGTCAGGCTAAGGAGCTGAAGTAGGAGCGAAGGTGGACACGGAGCAGCAAAACAGGAGAGAACGGAGGCAAGGAAGCTAGTTAGGAGGCTGCCGCAGAAGGGAAGACACGAGGAAATGCAGATCTGCATTGGACAGGGAGCGGAGGAGATGGGTAAGAGAACCTGGATGCTGGGCCGGTAAAACACAGGAGGCAAGAAGTTAAAGGTGGCAGAAGTGTAGGACTCTGTGATCTTTGCAGTTAGGCATTTTGCGTTAGTGTTTAAACCCTGTGAATCTACCATGTTGGAGTGACCTCCTTGATGATGTCACTTATGTTTCCATCTAGGTGGAGAGGAAGCGCCACATTGGAAATGACATCGTCACCATTGTGTTCCAGGAGGGAGAGGAGCCTTCTCCTGCCTTTAAGCCTTCCATGATCCGCTCCCACTTTACACGTATCCTGGACCTTCATGCATGAGTTCAGGGAGATGTTGGTTGGCCTCATGGGCCTAAAATGATCCTCAAAACAAACCTGACAGTTGACTCGCTTATCGTGGTTGTTTTGCATCACTAGATTTTTAGAGCCAATATTCTGGATTTTTCCCTTGAGGTTATTCAGCCCTCATCTTCCTCCATCCACTTGTATAATGGATGGATTCATTCTCGGAGAATTCTTAGCTTCTAGAATCTCTTTCCTTTCCTCGATAGTCTATGAAGTAAGGGAAATCCCTTACCATCCATCAGTACTAAATGAACTAGAATCATAGATAGTAAACCCTCTGAGAAATCTTTAAATAAAAATTTGAGTTGAAGTTATTAGAATTCAGTTAAACTTAGTTAAATAAAAATTTGCATGTTAAAGCCAAAACAATGTTCCTTGTTGATTCTAAACCCTGGAGACAGCTACTGCATTACCACCTCTTGAAATTTAAGAAATGCTGGGATTAATCATATTTTCATACGCTTTTCCCTCTGCTTCCTTAAATCCCTGCTTAGCTCATACTGCTGGCGGAGTCCTGCTGACATTCTCTGTAATGTCCAGGCTCCTCCCGGTCCGATGGGCCACGACAGGACATGAGCGTGACGACCCTGACGCAGGCCATCATGACCTTGTTACCTTGGGTCACAGGCCACAACAGTGAGGCCCAAAGCTGGTGCCTCCACAGGTTGTACATAGTAAATAAAAGGCAGCGAATAGGCATTTTCAGAATAAATTCTGGTCTAGCTATTCATGTTCCCTGGAGACTCCAGTGAATATATTGGGAGACAGGACCATTGTGGACTGTCACAACTGGAAGTAGATTTCTCTGCATGCTTTGACTTATTCATTGTAACCTAACATTATAGCGTGTAAGGTTTTTAAAAGTGGGGGATGGCCAGATTTCTTCCAGGAGAACAGGGAAGAAAACATACATGTGCCAACACTTCAATAACAATGGTTTTTTACTCCTGTGTGTACGCATCAGGTGGTATCTTGCTCCATTCACTGGGATTTAGGGCTGCTATTTCCCCTTTCCTGTAGCAGTTCTTGTAAAATAGAAGTTTTCTTCAGGTGCCATGCACGGCGGGCGGGGCGGAGGTCATGGTGGCAAGGGAGGTGGCTCTTTAGGTGACCTAGAGGTAGTCATCGTTTTTAGAGTTTCCTTTAGCTGTAACTTTTAGTTTTGGGGCTTGATGCATTTGTTTCTGGAAAGGGACAGGCAGAGTGTTAATTCAGATTCTTTCCTCAGAGTCCGGGAACAGAAACACTTTGAGGGACGGATGGCCCTTTAGCCCTGGCAGAGGAAAGCTGAGTGTGGGAGCTGGCGGGGGAGGAGGAGGAAGAGGAGGAGACAGAAATCTGGAGAGTTTCAGGCTCCACGCACCGGACACAAGACAAGTAGAGTGTGTCAGAGGCTGCCACGAGCAGCATGGCTTCTTTTGGTTTATTTTCTCTATCAAATCCCGAAGGCGGGGAAGACGTGCAGCAGAAATATTTAAATTGCTTTTATTTTCAAAATGGGTGAGAGGAAGCCTCTGTCTAATTTCATATTGAGATGTTTTGTATTTCCAAGCAAAGGAATTGCTCTTTTTCGCTTGGTTGGCTGCTTAGCTGCGTAATAGCTGTATTTATATTGCTTTTCTGACAGATTGGGAGACTAAGCTCTTTCCCCAGAGGATGAGCACACAGAGGTCGAACTGATGTCTTCCTGAGCTGTCTCTTTTCAAGAAGTCAAGGCTCCATTTCTACCTAAGAGTGACAGATGCCCTGAGCACAGAAGTGCAGGTCTGGGATGATTCTGCACAAGGGATTTCAAGGCGCAGGCCATTGACAGTGAGTTTGGGGTCGTTGATTAATTTCCTTAACCATCACCACAGATATTTTTGCCTTAGTGAGATATGATCAACAAAATGACAATTACAGGTAGGTGATGACTTTCTCTCGGTTACTTGTTCTCATTCTCGTGTTTACTTGTTAATTTAGCATTCATTTGATCATTCTTGATATACATATTTGTTGATTGATTTGATGTGAGTGTCCTCACCTAATACAACTTTCTTCAAGGCCATCATCTCTCTCTCTCTCTTTTTTAGAATTATTTATTTATTTGTTGAGAGAGAGAGAGAGAGAGAGAGAATGCAAACACACAAGCAAGGGGAGTGAGAGAGGGAGAGGGAGAAGCAGGCTTTCCACCGAGCAAGGATCCTGATGCAGGGCTCGATCCTAGGACCCTGGGATCATGACCTGAGTAGAAGGTAGATGTTTAACTGACTGAGCCACCCAGGTGCCCCCAAGGCCACCATCTCTTTGGGAAGAGCTTGTTCCATATAGAGCATTGCCCTTTGCAGTAGACCCAAGGGTCAGGGTCAGTTTGGAATTTTATTGTACTCTAAAATGGGCACAAATTTGCAGTGTTTCATCTTGACCAGAGTATACCACCTTTCCTAGGCTACATCCTGGCCCAGGTTTCCCTCTGTTCTCAAAAATTAATCTGTTAAAAGGGTATCATGATGTGAAAAGAGTGTGAACTTTGAGCCAAATATATTTGGGTTGGAATCCCAGCTCTGTCCCTTTTTAACGTCGTGGTTTTGAAGGAAATGTTTATCTTCTCAGAGTCACAGGCCTTATCTGTAGGACAGAATAAAGGTAATGCTACTCCCTTGGCAGGTTGATGAGAATCGGTTGATGTTATATCTTAAAATAGCAAGTATGCTGCCTGGTATGCACAGGGTGCTCATGGTGGCCTTTGCTGTTAATTCCCGGGGTTCCTGAGCTTGCCCACAGCTTGGTAAGTTGGACCATAAAGAGCAGGAAGACTTGGCCTCCTCCCTGAAGCTCCCAGGAGAGCTGTGCGGCGGCTGAGCCTCTGACAGCCCAGAGACTGCACTCCTCCTACGGAATGAATATTCTTGACATATCGCATAGGCAACTGAACAAATGTAAGGTCTGAATATTGTTGATCTTTGAAAAAAAAAAAAAACAAATAATTCTGAATTCTCTACCTAGGCTGAAGATATTTTCAGAAGAAAGCGTACCACTCTTTGGCCCCCCTTTGCCATCCCCACCGGTGTTTACAGACCACCAGGAATTCAGGGACTTTTTGCTAGTGAAATGTAAGTTTCTGTCTTGAATTTTTTTTTGCAACTTGTTGTACATCAGAATACATGTCTTCAGATTCTCCAAGGCCGCTGAATGGGAAAAATCTCATTATTTAAGCATTGATCCCCTTCCACATTCTGTTAATCCTTCATGTAAAACATTCAGTTTTCTGGTAGTGTTATGTAGGTCTTCTCCTGTGTTCCAATCTGTATTGGCCATGCTGTCCGCCTGCCTTGAAGTTTATCTATAGTCACCTGCTCACCATACGGGGCCTCACATTTGCCTTGCTGCCCAGGCTTCTGATGTAGCCATTTCTGAATCTCTGGCTACGTGTGTATCTGTGTCTTTGTCAGAGAGTGGGAAGTGGATGGGACAAAGGATATTTATGTGGGTGTGTACTTAGGGGAAGGGGAGTCGTTAGCAAGTGTGGGGAGGGTGGTGGGGCAGGGAGAAGACAGAGCAGCAGAGAGAATATGGATAGGATAGTGTAGAACCTGACCACCCAGGCTTCATTAGCTGGTGAGTATATATTTTAGCTCCATTGATAATACCCAAACACCTGACCCCGTGCCCTCATCTTCTGAACCACAAGAGCTCGGCCGCATCCCTCCCCTTAGTTATGACACCTGGAAGTTCAGCTTGCAAACCCCATTCAGAAGCATGAGCCCAGGGCTGCATGATAGTCCAAGTTTTCCAAACAAGTCAGAAATCCGAAATTGTATGTGAAATTGCCTATGTCTTAAAATGGGGGTCCGTGTGTTTAAAGTCCAGAGGATTGGGTGGAGAGCAAGAAACAGACCTGAAACAAAGAGTCAGCAACAGAGAGTGGGTTTAGTAGCTAGAAATGCGGAGGGTCTTGGAAGCAGGGGGATCGATCGGGAAGTAAGCAGTCTTTGCAGAGTGCATCTAGCAGGGAAGGGGCCGCTGCAGGCGTGGAGCCCTCGAATCACGATTAAAGACGACTCAGCAACCTAAGAACCCAGCTTATGAGTGTATCTGCTGATTTAAATGGAGACAATCAACAGGGTGACTTTGAGAAGCCCCCTCAGGGCTTGGTGGGATGCTTGGGTAGAATGAGGCAAAGGCTTGATCTACAGTCAAAAACCTGCATGGTCGATGAAGTGGAAGAGCCCAGGCTTTGGGCTGTGAAGAGGGGTGCTAAAGGGTGGAGCATGGAGCTAGGAGGGACCAGAAGGGGTTGATGGGCTGAGAGGAAAGGTAGAAGCCAAGGGATCCACAGTCTCTGATTCAAAATGGATGCAGAAGGAGGGAGGAAGAAGGCCAGATGGGAAACTCCAAGAAAACAGGAAATGGCATTTCAACAAAACTTGGAACTTCTCCCCGTATTTGGCTCAACTGGGTCATTTTTAATGCCCCTCCACCCCCGCCCAGGGTTCTAAGGAGAAAGTATCCTCAAACAAAAAATTCCTAATCACAGAATTAGAGAAAATAGTAGGCATGACTTAAATGTGTCTAGTTTAAATTGCTTAAGAGATGCCTTGCCCCAAACAAGCCCAGCTTGCCCCCAGCACTCAGATCCTCTCTGGGAAATGCCTGAGCCCAAGAAGTTCATTTTTCAGTCTGTGAGCAAGGTCCTTCCTTTGACCCTTCCAGTGAGAAAAATAACAGTTCATATTTATTCAGTTTGATAGGCCTAGTGTGGTGCCCACTCTTTATATGTTTATATCATTTAAATTCTTATGATGACCTTATAAGGAAATATG
The DNA here is from genome assembly GCA_004023965.1 of Spilogale gracilis. Taxonomy (NCBI): domain Eukaryota; kingdom Metazoa; phylum Chordata; class Mammalia; order Carnivora; family Mephitidae; genus Spilogale; species Spilogale gracilis. The sequence goes on along the minus strand of PITA01002251.1, from coordinate 5,213 downwards.
GTTATATCCATTTTACAGGGTTAAAAATGAGATCCCACGAAGCTAAATAATTTACCTAAGAATGTGGCAGCATCGCTGGGATTCAAACCCATAACTGCCTTGACTTCAAGTTCCAGACCCCCTAATGTGTACTTTCCTGCCTCTTAGCCTCTGTAGTCCACTAACCACCAGCTTTTTTGTCCTAGAAGAAACTTCCATCAGGGTAAGAATCCCAATACTCTGTTAGGCAACTGTTACTTTTCTTGACAAAATGTAGCAAATACATATTTAATCCTGTTGAATGGCATCCTGGTGGTTTGGTCCCTGTGTTGGAGGAGTGTGGGTAGGTAGGCAGGCGGATGGATGGGAGGAAGGAGTGCTGGATGGGGGCAGGTTCAGGGGCTACATCAAGTACACCCTGAACATCGAGTAATTAGATGCATCTTGTGCTCAGGAAGCTTACAGTCTAACAGGAAAGGTAAGACAGACATACCCACAGACAATGGGTTCGTATAGAGAAATTGAGAGATTTTAAGCATCCTTCCATGAAGGAAGGGTCATGGTAATACTAGTATTAAGGAAGTGGGTAGCGTTCACCGTAAGGAATTTCCTTGAGAACATTCTTCAACAGCATGTTAATTATTGTAACTCCCTTTTTGACTTGATTTATTTTAGTAATTAATGGTGAAAAAGCCACTTTGGAAACCCCAACATTTGCCCAGAAACGTCGACGTACTCTGGATATGTTGATTCGATCTTTATACCAGGATTTGATGCCAGATTTGCACAAGGTAACCTGGGTCCGTGGACCCCTTTCCTTTCCATGTAGTTGAGAACACGAGTCCCGGTTAGAAGAGCAGAGGCGTCGCCTCGATCTCTGCCGTTAACAGCAGGCTGTGGCCACAGGGCTGACTGACGTTCATTCTCCCACTGTTGCCGCAAGAGAGTGCTGAATGTCCATACGCAGGAAAGTGATCTGCAGAAATCACCGGCCTGTGGAAATGGAGGCGCAGGCTGGGGGGCACGAGTATCAATCCGCTGTCCCTGGAGCATTGGAGCGCTTTTCTGGGGTGGCTGTCGGTGGTGGCATTACTCAGCATTACGGGGCCGTGGAGCTGAGGGACAGGCAAGAGTGGGGATTTTGGAGAGAGACTGGGAGCAGATTCGCTTTGTGCTAGACGCTTCCTAGGCTGGAGGCATCTCCACACTGATGGGACCCCATGTCATCTCAGTGCCTTGAGGGGCCCCTGGGTTCCTTGGAGGCCTCCAGACTCAGTGAGACAGCACCGGGTGCCCCGGGCTCACTAATACCGAGTGACAGCATTGCTGTTCAGAAGGAGTTCCTGCTCTAACAGGGAAGCACAGAGCAAGTGGGAGGACTCCCCTAGACTCTTGGATTCATAAACTCCGGCAAAAGGCCCTGCCAGTGAGGCTCGTATATAAATGGGGTATTGGGGTTCAGGTGCTTACCTGCGGAGATGAAACTATCCTAATGGGCTGATGCTCATACGGTCCCTTCCCTTGGGCACAATGGCCGCTACCATTTATAGGGTACCCTTGGCTTCAGGCTGTCTGGTACACCCTATCTGCTCTCAGGGATTAGGCCAGACTAACCCCAGGGCACTAAAGAGCAAGAACATAATCGCTCATCTGTCGGTTCCTTTTTTCCCCCTAAAGTCAGGGAGGTGTGCAGAGAGGGTGCCAAGATGAGGACTCAGTGCCTCTCGGGTCCTAGTTGAAGCATGGAGGCCCGACGCAGGCCTTCCCCAGCCCCCTATTGAAGCCAAGTCCCCCTGTTAGATGCTCTCAGATCCCATATGTATGTCCCCTTCGCAGACATTCTCCCCTGCACCAGCCACGTAGTCAGTTCCTCCATCTGTCTCCGCCATTACACTGTGCTCCGCGCGGACAGGGGCTGTGTGTCACACCCCCCAGCATGTGCCAGAGGAGCGGGCACGCAGTCAGGGCGTGCTGACTGCAGGACTGTGCCCGTTCTCTGACTACACCCTGGAAAAGAACTGGCGCTTACCGAGCGCGCGCCCAGCGCCTTGCACACACCTCCCCGTGTCGTCTTCATCACACGCCTGGGAGACAGGTATTGGCCACGCAAAGATGCTGTGACTCCAGAATTAACTCGCTTGCCCAGTGTTACCGCCACGGAGTCACACAGCTTCAGGGGTGCCATTCACCTAGAACTCCGTACACCTCGTTCTGGAGGGCGGGGGGCGGAGGACTCTATGTGAACGGCATCCCTGGAGCTGGGCAAGGCGGTGACTGCATCACACCACTGGAGGCTGGTAGGCCCGGAGCTGCTGGTGTGCTTGACATCAAAGCCACTGCTTTTGGTCAAGTCACCACCGTGGCTCTCCACCCGTGGGCACCAAGCCTGGCCCATGACGGACGCTCCGTGAAGGCTTGTGGAAGCGAATGGGTACAAAGAGTTGACGTAGCATTTGGACAGATAGGTCTGTGCATTAGGAGAAGCCAGAGCATGAGACCTGACTACCATTTCTGGAATTTGTAACTTGCTTTTCTTTTTATTATTAGAACATGCTCAATAGACGATCTTTTAGTGATGTCTTACCAGAGTCACCCAAGTCCGCTCGGAAGAAAGAGGAAGCCCGCCAGGCAGAGTTTGTTAGAATAGGGCAGGTGGGTTTTATTCTGAAGCCTCTTCAGCAAGATGTGCAGTGGTGAGTCCCTTCCACACCAGATGGCCTGCCTGTGAAGAATTTCCTGTCTGTGTGCTCCCAGGGGAGCTCTGTAATTTCTCTCGGGATTCCTGTGGAAACCATGAGTGAGATTTTTGATAACCACGTAGGCGGGGTTCTCTGCGGGTAGAGCGGGAGCAAAGCCTTCTGCCCAAGAGGGAGTGCCGCTGCATCGAAGCAGGAGGGCATTAGGTCCAGGTGGGGCTCCCTCTTGTCAAGGGGACACATGCCATTTGCCTCCCTCCTGGGGAACTTCTGAAGAGTGAGGAGCCCATGTAGGAAAATCACCTGGAGCACCCCCAGAGTTCCCACTCTGCTGCTTGGAAGCAATCCTCAGAGTTAGGTGGCTCCCACTTAGCATCTTATTCCAGATTTTGGAGGAATCATTTTGCTTTGCCTCAGTCCCATGTGACGTTCAGATGTCTCAGTTCTGGGAGGTGACCCAGCTTTCTGTCTTGATCCCTTGTCGCATCACGGAGGAGGAGGAAAGCTGCCAGCTATGGCTGAGGTTCCGGCCTAAAGGAGAGGACCAAGTAGGGTGACCCAGGAAAGCTTAGGGGCAAAAGCCACTTAGCCCCAAACAGGTGCACTGTGACAGGGGCTCTCCGAAGTGGGTCCTTGTTTAAAAGCAGCCTGACTCTGCTTTCTGAGTTTCTGATTCATCAAGTTCAAGGAGGGACCTGGCTGTGTTTTCAGTCTTCCTGTGTAGGAATCACTGCCCTGAGTTACTCGTGAGTTGAAATGACAGATTGGAGGTCATTTGGGCTGGGATATTGTCATGAGGCTGCATTCCTTGGCTTCAGTGACAGGCAGTATGGGAACCTGAAACTGTAGTCTAAAATTACTCTTATTTTATTAAAAAAAATTTTTTTTTCAAATCATAATTTGAACCTGCTGTTCTTTTACTACCTGGTAATGAACTTTAAAAGAGATCTCTTGTTCTATAAGGCACTGAAACTGAAGTCCATTGTGAGAGGGGATGCTCCGTCAAGCTTGGTGGCTTCAGGGATCTGTAAGAAAGAGGTGAGTCGATGCTGGTCTCAAGTTCACCTGTGAATGTCCTTTGTCATGATTGAAGTCATCGTACTTCTTGACAGAGGTCTGTGGGACAGGTGGGAGATAAGCTTGTCTGTTGCAGAGCCCCCAGGGAAAGCCGCAGCTAAGTCAAGTAGCATTTAGGGGAGCCCCCAGTTTCCATAGTGTGTGTGTGTGCCTTTGCTTGCTTGGGGGGTAGCAGAGCTGCTGGAGCAGGCTGGTGAGGCAGGCAGGCCTGAGCGGTGCTCCTCTAGCCTGGAGTGCCTACTGATCACCCGCACATCTTGACCAAACGTGTGTTCTGACTCTACGGCTCTGGGGAGGAGTCAAGAGTGTGCATTTCTCACAAGCTCTCGTGGGGTGCCTGGACACACTCCACAAAGTTCAAAGGCTGTGTGTGCCTCAAGCTTTTATGTGTACTACAAGCACCCCCTTTTCAATTTCTGAGTCAGCAGGTCTGGGGTGAGCCCTGAGAATCTGCATTTCTAACAAGCTCCTGGGCGATGCTGATGCTGTTGGTCAGAGGACCACAGTTGAGAAACCACTGCTTGATGTGTAGTTCATTCAGTCACCCCGGAAATTCTGTGGCCTGTGTATCTACTTCTCGTTTCCATTTTTGTTGGGGAAAAAACTAGGTGGCAATCAGGAAGGGAAGAGCGAATAGTAAATTGGCCGCCCAGGAACTTACTGCGTGCGTGATTTTATATTGTAAACAAATCTCTATGTCCCTAGTTCTGTCTGTGTTCCAAAGACGTAAAAGTTCGTTGAGTGGAACAAACCCACAGACAGTGCGTCACTAGAGAAGTGTCCATCATGAAAGCAAAAGAATTACGAAAGCTTTTAGTTTAGTGCTAAAGGTATAAAGGTTTTGTGGCTGAATTACAGAACCTATACTCTTTAAAGTCTGGTTTCGGGGAAATGATGAGTTCAAAATACAACTGATGCTAGAAAACCACAACCAATTTAAGAGCAGGCTGATGGCAAGGCATCTTTTCCAAAGGTTGCATAAATTCCCACTACCAGCTTGTTCGTGTGAGTGGTAGAATTCGCAGTGTTGCCAAGAACTCTATAAATACCAAATTCCAGCAGGAGTTAGTAACCTTCTTGATAAGAAGTTCTTAGGCATACATAAAAATGAAAGTATGTGGAAATGTAACTTGTTCACCAGTGAGGAGCAAAGAAAGAAATTTAATTTTTTCAGTCCATTCAGAACCTACCAGTGGGCTCCGCTCCAGGCCTGCCTTGGAGAAACATTGACCTAGAGGCCAGAGTCCCACATGCTGCTCCCAAGAGGGTTTTATTTCCTAAGAAGAGGCTTTGTCAACCTCCTAGGCACCCATCAGTCCATGCACTGTGTTAATGTTCTTAGAGGGCCCAGCAGGGAATCCTGCACTTAGGTCACATCCTTGCCCTGCACAGTCCACACCAAGCCCCTCACTTGGCAGAAGGGAGTCCAGTGCAGTGGCAAATGCCATCAGTCCTCAGAGT